>JACXGJ010001613.1:0-79751 GCA_016801105.1 Esox niger | reverse complement strand
TGGCAACTGGTTGCTGTTGTTTTTGTTGTTGCTGTTGCTTTTGTAGTTGTTGTTGCTGTTGTTTGTTTCCTAAAAACAAAGCAGAAATATGATCCTGCTAAAGATAAACTTGGTGAGTATTGTATTTTACTCAAAATGAATGCCAGGGTGCTCCACTGACAACAATAGATATGGGCCAGTTGTTATAATCAAGATACACCTGAAAGGTTAATTACTTTTGTATGCTTTGTATTTTGTCATGATGTTTGGTTAGCAGCCAACCCTAAATTGATTCACAATAAGACATTTATGACACTCTGTGTTCACTGTGTTTTCAACCTGATTTTCCCTGGTTTGTGTGCTGGCGTATTTACAGCAACAACCTGAGAGGAAAAATCAACTAGCGACTTGTACAGACGTCTCCAAGTAGACGTTAAACACTGTAGGGCTAGAAATCCTGTAAATGAAATGGAGGTGCTGAGTCTAATGTGAAGTGTTTTTTCTCCATCCAGAAGAGAATGCATCTCTGAGTGATCAGACAGAAGGGAATTCAATTGCTTTGAGTAAGTTTCATTCTTTGGGTCTGTGTCTTTATTTAAGAACCTTGGTTTTATATGAATGGCCCATTCGTGATAATGATTGAGTTTTAATCATTTTCATGTATTGCTTATTTTAGGTAAAGAAAGTCTGGCAACATCTGGTAAGTATTCTGTTAATGCCGTCTGGCCTATGGAAGTTGTGGTACTAGTATTTAGATCTGAGAAGCAGTTTAAAACACCTCCGTTGTTACAGAACATCTTTGCTTTAGAACTGTTTTCTAATTTAAGGGTGTATTTCCTGCTGGCAATCATAACAGTTCAATGTAGACAACATTATTTCTAATTTTAATGGGACTGACAGACTAAACTCTTCTTTAACTGCTTTAATTAACCCATCCCAAAACCACTCATCCTTCTTTCCAGATTCAGAATCGACAAAGGTTTTCATCGGATCAAATGGCTGAAAGACAACAACTTGAGGCCAACATGGAGCCTGGCCCAATTTAAAATGTCTGCCCCGGGCCTCAACTACAGAGGTCGTTACAGGATCAACTCTTTAGAAGACATCTTACTATGGAACAGCACTTTTTCTACATTTTTGCAATAAATACCAAAACAATTCTACTGATGATACAGATTTACACCCGCCTGCACCATCTAAAAAAGAACATTATCACACCTACAGTCATTTCTAATCTAAATTAAATTAGTTGTCACTTGTATAAATAACTGAAATATATCATGATAAAACAGAAATGTTACTTTCACTGTTAACTCTACCACTCCAAAATGGGGTTAAGTGTCTGGCTCATGGACAGAATAACAGATTTAATTTAGTTAATAGACTTTGGTCAGCTTGCGGTCTCAGGCATATGGTGTAGCAACCTTTTGGTTACTGGTCAGATGCTGTAACTACTGGACCATCTTCTGCCTCTAAAACCAACACTCTTTGTGCACTGCAAAAGTGGAATAACCTGTAAAATGAGCTCAAACTTGAATGCCTTGTTATTTTAGAGGAAATTGAAAGTGGGACAGGAGCATATGCTTTGCTTAATTATTTTGGTTCGTTTTGTCTTTTAAAATATTATGTACTGTTTTTGTCAATGTGTTTTCAGAGAGTAATGACAGAAAAAAAGTATTTGGTTTCATGAAGTTATTTGTCAATAGTGAGGTACAGCAAAATGCTCATATCTAATTAATCAAGAAACAAAGCATTAAGAACAATCTAGCGACAAGAAATAGAAGTTCAATGAACAGTAGATTTTTCTATAAAACAATATTTATATATTTGAATAATGCAAATTATACCATGTAGTAGGTTCATGAGCGATTCTTGAAAAAAGCATTAAAGCCTGAGGTGTGTCATATGTCCAATATACCATGACTGAGATCTGTTTTTGAGACTTAATACCTACATTTATTGTCAAGTAAACGCTACCTTTTTATATTATGTGTATTTATTTCATTTATTTACTTTAATAAATGTTTTGTATTTCTCTCAAATTCAGGCTCTTTCTCATTTACCGCTTGCTTTCAGAAATGTTCAATAAAAGATTTCATCAACTCAAACTTGACCTAAATGCTGATTAAAACTCAAACTCAGAGAAAAAGAATGCTTTCAGGGTTTCACTACTATTGGATGAAATGTTTTCTGTCCAGTCTGACCTGAAAATGCAGGAGCTTGGAGCACTAGGTTTTTTTAATGAGAAATTGAATACATTGGAGGGCCCATCTGGTTGTCAGTGCTTTTGAAATTGTGCATCTATTTTGATTCTTGCTTATTTGGTTATTTATTGGTTGGTATGGTTGCTGTATTTTGATTTCCCTATGTTTGTGTTCTGGTTTAATAAAATACATAAACAAATATATATATATATATAGATATGGAAACATTTCAGCTTAAGGCCTTCAGTTTGTCTTGCTATTATGTTATTTTAAGTGTGTGCACTAAGGACAACTTGCAGAATGGCATGAAGCCAGAATATTTCTGTGCACTTGAAAAGTAAAAAAAAGAAATCCTAATCAATCAAAAAAAGTAGATACCATAGGACTTTGAGTCCGGCTTGGACGATGCGGTGTGTGACATCCTTAGATGATGCGGCGTGTGACATCCTTAGACGATGCGGCGTGTGACATGCTTGGACGATGCGGCGTGTGACATCCTTGGACGATGCGGCGTGTGACATCCTTGGACGATGTGGCGTGTGACATCCTTGGACGATGCGGCGTGTGACAGCCTTAGACGATGCGGCGTGTGACAGCCTTAGACGATGTGGCGTGTGACATCCTTGGACGATGCAACGTGTGACACCCTTGGACGATGCGGCGTGTGACATCCTTCGACGATGCCTTTCCAGAAGCTGTCTGACGCTCTGATCACCACTGTCCCTCCATCTGGGCTTGCATTTCAAACGCTGGTGTCTCGACATGACAGCGTGTCTATGGAACGACCAAGCGCTATTGGTTCTTGTGTACTGGCAAGGCGGATGGGTATGTGATGAGATTAATGTGTCTGTCTGGTTCCACCACATTCACATGGTCATTTTGACAACTGACTGTTGTCTTGAAGAAACTCTTACTATGGTGGACACTATAGATGTAGGGGTAATATCTGTCCTGTGTGAGCCATTTCTCTGACAGTTTGTTTTCGTATGGTGGAGATCCAAACAGCCTTTTATTGCTCCCTTGACATCACATTAGAAGATGACCTATCAGGAGTAATGCATGTTAAACAGATGAGCGAGAGACTAGTGTCAACATGTGCTGTGTGTTCTGACGGGAACATCACTCCATAGTTCATGTCTATACTCATCCTCGCAGGATAATGTGAGGAGGACGACTGGAAGGAGCTATCGTCCCAGGCCTGCTTCTGGCCCTGATGAAGACAAGTGCCAATTCCCCAACATCAAACTAGGCTCTTTGCACAGTTGGGACAATTTCATTCAGGAGGACTTTGAGATGGATGAGCAAGAGGAGGAGGAGCTTTACAAGATGAAAGTCACCGAACATTGGTGGTCAAGCGAATTAGGTGAATAATTAACAAATTTCTTATTTGTTTGCATGTTTGTCACACATAAATGTTTCTCATCAACAAACAAATTCACATTTTAGTCAAAGATAACACAAGTAAATAAAAAAGGCAATTTTGAAATTAAGGTTGTTATCATTATGGGAAAACACAATCCAAACCCACATGGCCCTGTGTGAAAAAGTGATTGCCCCCTACAACCTGATAACTGATTGGGCCACACTTAGCAGCAACAACTGCAATTAAGCATTTGCAATAACTTGCAATGAATCTTTTACAGCGCTGTGGAGGAATTTTGGCCCACTCGTCCTTACAGGAGTGTTGTAATTCAGCCACATTGGAGGGTTTTCCAGCATGAACTGCCTTTGACACAGCATCTCAATAGAATTCAGGTCAAGACCAGGCCACTCCAAAGTCTTCATTTTGTTTTTCTTCAGCTATTCAGAGGTGAACTTGGTGGTGTTTTTTGGATAATTGTCCTGCTGCAGAACCCAAGTTCGCTTCAGCGTGGGGTCACAAACAAATGGTCGGACGTCCTCCTTCCGCATCCCAAAGGTCTTGGGGATCATCACGATGTTTTCTGGCAAAAATGAGGCTTATTGTTCTATATGTTCAGCAGTGGATTTCGTCTTGGAACTGCCATGCAGGCCATCATTTGCTCAGTCTCTTTCTTATGGTGGGGTCATGAACACTGAGGCAAGTGAGGCCTGCAGCTCATTGGATGTTGTTGTGGGGTCTTTTGTGACCTCTTGGATGAGTCGTCACTGCGCTCTTGGGGACATTTTGATCTCCCGGCCACTCCTGGGAAGGATCTCAATAAGTTTATTTCTCATTTGTTCCTGAATTTCTTTGGATCTCGGCGTGATGTCTAGATTAAAGGTTCTTTTGGTCTACTTCACGTTGTCATGCAGGTCCTATTTAAGCGATTCCGAATTGAGAACAGGTGTGGCAGTAATCAGGCCTGGGTGTGGCTAGAGGAATTGAACTCTGGTGTGATAATGCAGAGTTGTGTTTTAACAGGGGGGGCAAACACTTTTTCCCACAGGGCCATGTGGGTTTGGATTAGGTTTTCCCTCATTAATAACAACCTCATTTTCAAAACTGCCTTTTGTGTATTTTTTGTATCTTTGTCCAATATTGGAATTAGTTTGGTGATCTTTAACATATAAGGGTGACAAACATTCAAACAAATAAGAAATCAGGAAGGGGGAAAACACTTTTTCACGCCACTGTATGTCTCAGAAGGACGATGGAGGAAAGAGGCTAGAAGGTTATCATTCTGAGTTGGTCTGAGGAGCTTCAAGACATTGAACCTGACTGTCAAAGGAAACCGGCCGATCATTTGAGAACTACAAGTGCTCTCTGTTGTAAAGGGGGAAAAAGGAAATGAATTACTCTCGCTCTCGCTCGCCCTCTCTCTCTCTCGCTTTCTCTCGCTTTCTCTCGCTTTCTCTCGCTTTCTCGTGTGCCTGCGTGCGAGAGGTGGCAAATTGTGTGTGATGAATGCCTGAGTAGTTTCATACCAAATACTCCACTGGATGGTGCTGTTTTCCCTCCACTAAATCCACTCCAACTTGTCAAGCGTCCTGTACCACGGTAAACAAGGAAACTAATAAGCAGAAGTACATGTTCTCATGGAGAAACGGAAATAGCAGACTTGTGTATGATTTCCCTCTTTAACATGAACCAGGTGACTCTCCATAGTTACTGGATTGGTTGAGCAGTGCAGAGAGAACCTCCATACATTAGTTTTTCTTCAAGTCAGTACATTCATATGGGTGATCTGGTTCCAGGGGTGGCCTTAACCTCTGCTGTGTTGGGTTAGAAACCAGATGGTTCTAGCCTCAAATGCTGATTGGCTAAATCCTGTAGTATACCAGACCGTATACCACAGATATGACAAAACATTGTAGGCACTGGGACTGAGTCGGCTGCGTTCACACAAGCTGCCCAATTGTGACCTTCTGTCTACTCCCTCAGTGCTGTCCGACCCTGTTCCCAGAGAACGATTGTCCTGCAGATTGTTTCGGGGTCGGGCAGCCCTGCACTAACAAGTGTTTTATTTAAATGACATTAGAGCTTTGTCAGAGGGATTCTGATAGGTCGGTTTGTGAAAACGGATCAACGCCCAGATCAGAATTAGGTTGCACATGTAAACAAGGTGGAAGCTCCCAAAAATCACATGCGTGCATGTTCAGTAATATTTAGGTGAATGTCAGGTTTATCCAGGAGGCCAGCATAATCCCTCCCGCCCACCACTGTTTCGCCTCCACAGGAACAGATGGTGCCTCCCCATTACACAACAGCGTTGTTGGCTGCATAACATCTGAGGAATCACGTCAGTTTGATACTGCAGGCACACACAGCCTTCAGCCTCTCCATCACTGCGTGTGTTTCCCGCCCAGTCTCCCACTCACACTCAGTCATGTTGCTCCCGTAATGGAAGGAAGAGATTGGGAGAGAGATTGGAGGGGTGCGGGGGGGGGTGAAGGGAGAGATTGAGGATTGGATAGGAAGAATCCGCCATACAGTCACATAGGGAGCTGATGAGAGTGCCCACGTCTTTCCATCCGCTGCACGGAACCTCCCTTCTCTCTCTCTCTCGCTCTCTCTCGCTCTCTCCCTCCCTCCTCCTCCCCCTCTGCTCTGCGTGCAGCTGCGGTACACGCCTGGGTCTCCTGGGTCCGTCTCACTGCAGTGTAGGAGAGGGTAGGGTTCCAAGCCGTGCAATGCGCTGAAGGATGGTGCACCAGGAGAAACGTATTTACCAGGTGTGTGTCTGAACGGAGTGTGTGTCTGTACGGAGTGTGTGTCCTTATGGAGTTTCTGTCTGTACGATGCGTGTGTATGTGTGTATGTATCAGGTCTTGTGTATGTTCACTAATGCCCTGTATGGTGACTGTGCTGTCTGTATGTGTGATCATACCACATGACGGTTTGTTTGTGCGTGTATTTGGCCTGATTGTCTGTCTGATTCCGACTACATATGAGTGCCTGTTTTGGTTTGGTGTGTTTGAGATGGTTTTATCTAATTGCTGTTTGGTGTGTGTGTGTGTGTGTGTGTGTGTACAGATTGTGTGGTCATTTTGGTTAGGAGGCTGTGTACAGTATAGGTTTACACCATGATTTATATGGTTCATTAATATATATTTATATAGGACATTAAGCCAGAAACGATGTGGTTTGGTCATGTTTTACATTAACTAGGATTTGAGGAGATTACTACCTGGGCTGAGTGTTGATCAGAACCTGGGCTGTGTTTTGATCAGAACCTGGGCTGTGTTTTGAACAGAACCTGGGCTGTGTTTTGAACAGAACCTGGGCTGTGTTTTGAACAGAACCTGGGCTGTGTTTTGATCAGTACCCGGGCTGTGCATTCCTCAGAACCCAGGCTATATTTTGATAAGAACCTGGGCTGGGTGTAGATGAAACCTGGGCTGTGTTGATCAGAATTTGGGCTGGTTGTAGATCAGAACCTGGGTTGTGTGTTGATCAGAACCTAAGCTGTGTGTTAATCAGACTCTGAGCGGTGTGTGGATCAGAACCTGGCTGTGTGTTGATCAGAACCTGGGCTGTGTTCATCAGAACCTGAGCTGTGTGTTGATCAGAACCTGATCAGTTTGTGGATCAGAACCTGGACTGTGTGTTGATCAGAACCTGGACTGTGTGTTGATCAGAACCGGGCTGTATGTTGAACAGAACCTGATCGTTGTGTGGATCAGAACCGGGCTGTATGTTGATCCGAACCTGATCGGTGTGTTGATCAGAACCTGGGCTGTGTGTTGAAGAGAACCTGATCGGTGTGTGGATCAGAACCTGGGCTGTGTGTTGAACAGAACCTGACGGTGTGTGGATCAGAACCTGGGCTGTGTGTTGAACAGAACCTGAGTGGTGTGTGGATCAGAACCTGGCTCGGTCTCCAGTGTGAGGGAATAGAGTGGGTGATGGTGCTTCCTCTACAAGGGGACTGTCCATCTCTTGTGTAGGATGTTACATCGCAGCCCAGTTTGATGATGCTTCATAGTCTCTACACGTCTGTGTGTGTGTGTGTGTGTGTGTGTGTGTGTGGGTGGGTGGGTGCGTGCACGTGCATGTACACATCTGTGATACGTCACAAATTATGACCGGGTCTTTAAGACGTAAAACTGTTAAAATGGAAATAACCTAGAGAAGGATCATCATGACTACTGTAGCTAGATGCGTGTTCATTTTGTATACAAGCATCTCTCTATGAAGCAGTATGGCCAGAAAGGTTTTTCTTTGAAGGCAGTAGCTGAAACAACTATACAAGTTGGACACAGACACAGTGGGATGGATAGACAAGCACAAAAATCTGTGGAGTTTGAATCCTCAAAGCCGATGCCATAGCCTATGACACTACATAACATGAATATGTAACGTCACATCCCTGTATGTCAAGTCTAAGGGTGTCTCCATCGTTAAAACCAGCCTCAACCGGAGTGTAGTAGTCATATAAAATGTCCCTTCATGACTACGGGAGAGGAGACATTAGGTGAGGAGAAAACGGAGGAAGAGAAGATGAGAAATGAGGAGAGGATGATAGGGAGAATCATGAGGTGAAAGGAAGCAGGACATTTCCTGTCCAAACTCGTGTCACCATCCTTCACAGGTCCAGTGAGGGTGTGTTAAGGGCCGTTATTGAGATTGAGGACCGGCCTACGAAAGGCCCGTGATGGCGACTTCAGCCATCCATTGTCACTCCACATCTCGATTACTGAGATTAAAACAAGGATGGGAACTGGAAGAGATTATATCGTTCTTTTCATTAAAAAAACACACACAAGTGGACGACATATTTCCCCTAGCTGTAAATAGGCCTAGATCTGTGTAGTGGGAACGTTTGGGATGTACAGATCATGTGAATGTGTTGTTTCCTGTAGCATCTATCCTGTAGAGGAAGCAACATCTGTGGTGTCCACGTGGCCTGGGCAGGGTTTGATATGCATTGTTCGTGTGTGTGTGTGTGTGTGTGTGTGTGTGTGTGTGTGTGTGTGTGTGCGCTGTGTGTGTTCCCCCTGGTGCGCATTGCTCTTTTGCCTCTCTTTGAGGCTCATTGAGTCAGCAGTGACGACAGTGAGTCAGACTCCATTATGGATGCTCCAGTTATATCCAGCTACCTCCGCTCTGCTGGTTCTCTTGTTTCAGGGTTGGCTGAATATTCTATTTATAAAGATCCTGATTTGCCCACCTACTGAGAGTGTTGTTTTTAGTTTGTCCAATAATTTTGTTTTGCTGATTCAACATGACTTACGGTCCTTTACACGATCACTGATACTCTTGATAACTATTAGCAACAAAGTGACATGCGGAAGAAAAACGTGAATTTGTTGGTTGAGTTTTTTTCGTTGAACATTTTTACCGTAAATGAAGGTATGATTTTCCCCACACTTGAGTTTAAGAGCAAGCGGATGAACAGAAATGGAATTACTTTGTCTTTTTTTGCTCATCCTTACCAAGGTTGTCTATAATTGTGAAGGACACCCTTCCTGTAAAATCTCTCATCCTTCTCACAGGGATGAAGTGTGTTTTTATCATCCGGGCTTGGACCTAGGTTTATTCTGGTATTGTTGTCCTATTGTGCTGTGCTGTTGTTGGAATATTGATCCCTTCCATTTCTCTACCTCATACAGGCGCAGAGGAATGACAGGGAGTCCATCAGACAGAAGCTGGCCCTCGGCAGTTTCTATGACGACGATGAGCCAGTCATCTACACCAGCTGCAGCAAGAATGACCTGTCCTCCTCTCGGTGGGTTTGGGTGGTGCTGAGGAGTACCCAGGAGACGAGGGCATAGTGGAAGGAGAAGGGGAGAGGATAGTGGAAGGAGAAAAAGAAAGGATAATGGATGAAGAGAAGGGATGTTGAGAGTAGGGGGAAAAAAGGCAGAGAACAGGCAGAGAATAGGGGAAGGAGCGACAGAGAAGGAAATAAGTTGGAGAGGAGAAAGAACAAGAAAGTGGGAGAGAAGGAGTGGGAGAGAAATGAGATGGAAATTTAGAGTGAGAGGAAAGAGATGAGAGAAGAGCAGAGAGAGAGGGGAGGGGAAGTAGAGGGAGAAGCGGAGAGAGAGCGAGAGGAAATGCGCATTCCTGCTTGCTTGTAGTCATATGGGCGGTTCAATTAAAAACAAGTGGCTTAACTGTCTGCTGTAGTGTTATGAGACCGGAGACAGACATTTTTAGCAGTACGCAACAATTTCATGGTAATATCACTTGCCTGCACATCACCGTTCACACCACTAGAGGGTGTGATCTCAAGGAGCTCAGTGGCTGACATTCTACTGGATGTCAAACTTATTTTTACCACTCACTATTTTTAGTGAGATGGAACAGCTGACGCTGCAATCTGAGGTTTTTGTGATTAACCAAATACACTTTTATTTGTATGTTTAAAATCTATAAGTTGACTCATTATGATACGTCATAAAAGTTCAAGTATGAATGCAAGCTGTTTTCATGACATGCGGCACAAATCGATACGTAGGTGACATTTTACATGGTTTTTGGGGAAATCTTTTAGCTTGACTGCCCCTCTTTCACATCCAGTAGACAAACATTTAAGAATGCTTCTTCAACCATCTACAGGAATGTTGATCTATCAGGGTGTATGTATCTATATGATTAGCATTAAAACTGACAGAATTAACGGGTGTGTGAGCAGTTTATGATTGTGTGCGTTGTGAGGTGTGCACTTGCTATTACACAACAAAATCTGACCTTCAAAATGAATACAAAAGTACCTGATTTGGGGGTCAGGAGGCAGTGAATTTATTATGAAATTAAAATGATTTGAATTATTCCAAGAAATGAGTCACTTGGTACAGAATGAATTCCCAGAGGGGAGAAAAGAGTTGGTAAGACAGTTGTTTAGACAGAGACAGGGGGGTTCCTGGAATGCTACATTGTTCTGTCATTCCTTCAGCCAGTAGCACATGATCTTAACACTGTGAAGCACAACAATAGTCACTTACTGTTAAGGGCTGAAAAAGGAAGCACGTGAACAGCATTAGGATGTGCACACTGCACACTGATCACACTGATCACACTGCACACTGCACACGTATCACACTTCACTCTGATCACACTGCACACTAAACATTGATCACACTTCAAACTGATCACTCTTCAAACTAATCACACAGAACACTGATCACACAGCTCACTGATCAAACAGCACAATGATCACTCTGATCACACTGATCACACTGCACACTGATCACTCTGATCACATTGATCACACTGCACACTGATCACACTGATCACACTGCACACTGATCACACTTTACAGTGATCACTCTTCACACTTCTCACACTGTCACATCTTCTCACACTGACACATCTTCTCACACTGTCACATCTTCTCACACTGACACATCTTCTCACACTGACACATCTTCTCACATTGTCACATCTTCTCACATTAACACATCTCACACCGACACACTGACACATCTTCTCACACTGTCACATCTTCTGACACATCTTGTCACACCGACACATCTTCTCACACCGTCACACTGTCATTCTCGCACTATAAAATCTTCTCACAATGACACATTATCTCACACTGAACAATTGTAGCATTAACAAAACTCCAATGCACAAATGCAGGCTAAAGCGCCCGCGCACACACACGCGCACACACGCACACACACAGGCAAGCAAGCAAGCAAGCACGTTTATTTATATAGCACAACTCATACGTAGAAGCAATTCAATGTTCTTTCAAGTGAATAAAATAATAAAAAAACAATAAAAAGAATGCAATAGAATCAAAACAGTGAGATCCATCATCAGCATATTGTTACATTTACACAGAGGTTATTCCTCTGATAGCACCAGAACTTGCATTACAATTGGTAAAAGATAGCAAGATATACATTTAACAACAAAATAAATCAAGAAGAGAAATATAAAACACAGAATAATAATAAAACATTGAAAAATAAAATAGAAATACAATATAAAAACATAGGAAGGTAGAAATGCTGTAAGACTAAACAGGGCTGTTTATAAAAACATAGGAAGCTATAAGGCTCACAATGTGGTTAAGTTTAAGAGCTCAGTCATAGGCACGTGAAAAGAAAAGTGTTTTTAGCCTGGATTTAAAAGTGGACACGTTTGGTGAACGTCTACGATCTTCTGCTAGTTTATTCAAATTGTGTACAGCATAACCGCTAAACGCAGCTTCTCTGTGTTTAGTTTGGACTCTGTGCTCTACTAGCTGACCTGAGTTCATGGATCTAAGGGCGCTGCTCGGTTTATATTCTTCAAACATATCAGAAATGTATTCGGGTCCTAAACCATTCAGAGATTTAGAAACTAGAAGCACCATATTAAAATCTATTGTTTAACTGACCGGAAACCAATGCAAAGATGTAAGAATTGGAGTGATTTGTTTTGTCCTCTTGGTCCTGGTTAACATTCTAGCAGCTGCATTCTGAATGAGCTGCAGCTGTTTTACAGTATTTTTGGTGAGTCCAGTTAAGAGGCCATTACAGTAATCAACCCTACTAGAGATAAAAGCATGGATGAGCTTCTCCTGGTCTTTTGGGGACACCAAGTTTTTGATTCTGGATATATTTTTCAGATGATAGAAAGCTGTTTTGGTGACAAATAAATAATGAAAAAATGTCACAGTCTGAAATAAAATTATCACACAATACATTGACATTGTGATTATTAAGCAGACTCTAGAGAAATGTAAATTATCCACACAAATAAAACCTTACAAGAACATTCAGTATAATACCACACAGCACTAAAATGTCTTGTTCTTGGAAAAGAGGTCAATGTTTATCCTAAACAAAGGGGACGGGCCCATTCTAGTTTGCAGAAGTGCTCATCTGTTTGTGGTCCCCAAAACTGGAAATAAAAGAAGTGTTAGCTCTTTCTGTCCACTAGTCCCACAGAATGTTTTCTAGTCACCTGACCCATAGTTGAGGTCAAAGGCCACCTAGTTGTATATGTTGTAATGTGGACATTCCAATTCTAGCTTCGTATTGGGCGTTGTACCTTTCCCATGTTTGAAGCAGGCCATCTAGGTTTCAACCAAATTCTCACTTCGTGTTTAGTGAAAGCTTGTTGTAGCAGTGACATATGAGCTGTAATGATGACTTCATGGATGTATTTTTTCATAAAGGTGACTGAGAGTCATTTTGTTTCTCAGCCAGACAAGGCATTCCGTGTTTTATTATTATGTCATATTGTGGGTTTGGTCATATCATTAAATTTGGGTTGGCTGCTTGTTTCCCTATAGAGGGGAAAGCCTTATGGAGCCTAGTTTGGGAACCCTTGGTGTAAAGCACCAAATGCAGCCCCAGGAATGGACCACCGTTCTACCTCTGTGATGTGACCCCTGCCCTACGGGATACAACTCCTGACCTATAAGATATGACCCCTGACTTTTATGACCCCTCAGTGCCAGCCTGCAGGCTTTCTGTGGATCTGAAAGGAATTGAGAAAAGCCAAGCAAAATGTATATCTCAGTGGTCCTCCTTGAGAATAATTTCATATCAATTGAGTCATCTCCCGTCTGCAGACCCATATCTTAGGATTACCGCTGTCAATTTGGGATAGTTAGATCATTGTCTCTCCCTCTCTTTGTCTTTCTGTCCCCCCATCTTTCTGACTGTCAGGACTCAGAGTGGCGTTAACCTGCAGGTCTGTTTCGTGAATGACAGCAGCAGTGACAAGGACAGCGATGCTGAGGACAGCAGAACAGAGACCAGCCTGGACACACCGCTGTCACCTGTGGTAAATGCTAATGACATAGATGTGTGTGTGTTTTCCAAATCTATGAATGTAATTGATAGACTGAACCTGACTGAACCAGAACAGGAACATGTGCTGTATGCGTATGATGACGTGCATTTACATGATTGTCTCTGAACTGGGACATCTGTATGGTGTGTGTGTGTTTACTGGTGGGCCTGTGTGTGTTTACTGGTGGGCCTGTGTGTGTGTTTACTGGTGGGCCTGTGTGTGTTTACTGGTGGGCCTGTGTGTGTTTACTGGTGGGCCTGTGTGTGTGTTTACTGGTGGGCCTGTGTGTGTGTTTACTGGTGGGCCTGTGTGTGTTTACTGGTGGGCCTGTGTGTGTTTACTGGTGGGCCTGTGTGTGTTTACTGGTGGGCCTGGGCTTTCTTTCAGAGTAAGCAGAGCTCATCGCTGTCAGACCGGGACACAGGAGAGGAGGACTCGGATCCCCTGGAGGACTGTGGCTTCTGGCGTGTGCAGCGGCGTCTCCAGGAGGAGGCCAGAGTGGCGCTGGCTTTGGCCCGGCCCATGGCCCGCATGCAGGTGGAGGTGGAGAGACAGATCCAGCTCCATCGCCGCTCACCTGTTGCCGATCTGGTCAGTGTGTTTGTCCTAGACCCATAATTTCCTATTTGGTGAGTGTGTGGGCTAGACCTGTCATTTCCCACCTGGTCAGTGTGTGATCTAGACCAGTCATTTCTCACCTGGTCAATGTGTGATCTAGACTTTTCATTTCAAACCTAGTCAATGTGTGATCTAGACCCGTCATTGCTGACAGGGTCAGTGTGTGATCTAGACTGGCCATTTCTGATAAGTAGACTTGACATTTGGTTTTGAAAATCAGGTCTACATTCTGTATTTTACTAAAACTGTCTCGTTATCTTATTTAATCTTCTTTTAAAGATTTCATTTACATTCCCTGATGTTTATACCATTTGAAATGTAAACAAAATCTCCCAAATTAATCTTTAATAGAAGATTAAATAAGATGATGAGACAGTTTTAGTGAAAAACAGAATGCAGATTGATATGTCAACAATGCAATATGAACAAAGTTGTTCCAACCCTGAACATTTCACAATGGCACATTGTGTAATTCTATCTGTTGTTCAGTCCTTCAGCAAAATAATTAACCCAAAATGATCTCCTGGCAGCCCCCTGCATCTGGAAGGGGGGGGGGGGCGTTGAAAGTGGTTGGACTGTGTACAATTAAGGACTAAAATAATGTATCCCTTTGTGCGCATTTTTTTTATGAGAAAACAAAAGTGTTTTAGCATTTCTGAGAAATTGGTAGCTAGCTGCAGTTGATATATTTTCCCTGTTAAAGAGAAAGAAAGAGCAAAAAAAAGAATGATAGAGTGAAAACAAAAATGGCAAAAAGAGAACTGAATGGATGCAACTAGAAGCTGTTGACTCATTCTTGGATTGTAGCTTTGGTGTCCCTCACCTTACCACAAACACTCTATTATGACCAAATATAGACACACTGTTTTGTGGCCGTAATTTCAAATCATTTATAAAAAACAATGATATAATATTATGCTTGCACAATGTTTAATGGGGCTTAGACTTAGCCAATGGGAGGTTTGCTGTGACATTTCATTTAAGGATTCAGAGGTGTCAGTCCATTGGATTTAATGCTGATATTCAGTCCCATTTCTCACACGTCTTTGGGAAATAAGGTTTAAGTATGACTGTACAGTCATCGTGATGTACAAGAATGTTTGACATCCCTCCTGACTGAAGTATTGACGATCTGTAGATGCTCTACAGAAATCAGTTCTAAAGAAATCCCTTTGATTCCTAGATAACTTAAAGGACCGCGCTATTGGCGTGTCATATAGGTGATCAACAGAACACTGCTGACATTTTATAACATGTCTCTTATTTAGCAGATGCTGCTCTCCGGAGCAACTTCCGGCTAGTGATTAATAAGCCTGTCACCTTGTTACCCCCCCCCCCATGACTGTCCCAGCTGCCCCACCTGCCCCACATCAATGAGGGTCTAATGAAGAGGAGTCTGAAGAGGGGAGACATACGCGACATGAGCCTGGGTCAGCTCCAGGTTATCACCAACGATCTGCACTCGCAGATACAGAGTGAGTTCACGCGCCCGCACGCACGCACAGAGAGAGAGAGAGAGAGAGACACCTTTCATTAGCACGTTAGCTTGTGTGAGAGGAGAGTAAGTGTGTGGCTTCTGGTGGCATTGCAGGCCTGAACGGGGAGCTGGTGCAGCTTCTGCTCTTAAGGGATGAGCTCCATGTGGAGCAGGACGCCATGCTGGTGGATGTAGAGGACCTGACCAGGTGGAGACCCGATCCCCCTCACACACACACACACACACACACACACACACACACACACACATATACACACACACACACACACACACACAGTAAACAGGCAACTGTGACCTTAGCTCTGGAGGCCATATACCATGGAAAGGGTCGGTTTTCTGAAGACAATTGTAGTGACGATTTCTTATCCATTTCATTCACTAAGTAACTTGTTGTTCGTTGTTCTTTCCTGTCACAGGCATGCTCAGAGCCAACAGAGACACATGGCAGAGAAAGCCCTTTCAAAATAAAGATATGACCGCCCGATCACCACAGAGCGGTGGTCAACCACGGGATCATGGGAGCAAATACAGTCGGCAGGCTTTTGTTCCGGCCCAGCACATCCGATCAAACGATCGATATCTTACATAATTATTTATTTTCATTTATTTTATTTTGTCTGGATCAAAAGCCTGTACATTCTATTGCTCTCCAGAAAACAGGGTTGGGGTCCACTGTGACCAGCGTTGTGACAGTTTGATATAAAAAAATAATCTTGTTTGTTGTCTCCCTCCACATCCCCTCAGCCATTTTGTAGAATACTAAACACAATGCATAGCAATCTACTGAACACATGGCTGTTTGTGCTGTTGCTAAGGAATGAGCTCCTAGGCTTTCCAGTGTTTAACCTCTGTGGCAACTGCACAGGTCTGGTATGAATAATCACACAAATGGATGTAAAACAGCTGTTGTTGCACAATATCACTTTTATTTGTGTTCTGATGTGTTAAAGCTTTACTAGTTGGCCCTTGTTTTTGCCATTGATTTAGAGGTTGCAATGAGCTTTATTTTGTCCTGCACTGTAGACGGAATGAAAGATAAGTGTCCTTTTAAGCCTTGTTCACACTAACAGTTGGATGTGACTCTAAATCTTTTTATTTCACTGTCTGATTTAAATCTGATTTTAATCATTTTTACCTGCAGTTTGAACAAGTGAAAAGAGTTGGCTGTTTTGATAGCTGGATATGTTTTCAATGCTTTTAAAAGTGTATTCATACTATGATTTTGAAACTATGAAACCTTCCTGTCAGGTATTGGTGTTGTCACATTAGCTTGTTAGATGACATCAGAATGGACAAGGAAGTACCGCCACAGAAGCCAATCAGCCCACTCCCCTGGTGACATGACTGTCATTACTATGACACCATAATTACCATAGTCATACAATGACAGCTATCTGGACATTAGCCCACAAAGTAACAAGCTATCTGGACTGTCAGTATTCAAAAAAATGATTCTTAGGAACAAAGCTGATTTGAGCATTAAGGCTCGCAGTGTGAACAAGCGTATGTGTTTTTGTGGCGGCGGTACAATAATTGGGGGTGGTTAGTTAATTTCCTCACCTGTACACTTGGAATAGTGTGTTAATGTGACCCAACTTCAGCCCAGTAGTTGTAGGGTTTTGCCATAAGACAGTTTGATTCAGTCCCTGCTGTACACCCTAAAGCTAATACGAAGTAAAACATTCCAAAATATCTATTTTTAGAAATGTTGTTGACCAAGTCAAATCCCAGTCGATACAAACTAAGGATGGTTACTGAAATGGTTACTGACATTGTCACTTTTGAAGTGACTGCTGGTTGGTCTGGGATGAATGAAAAGACTTTGCTTAGCTGAAAGGAAACATGTCTGCCTTGTTGTCTGACAAGATGATGGTTATCTGTGTCCACAGTAATTATTCTATCATTAGAGATAAGAGAATTCCATTTTTCAGCAGCTCTTAAGGTAACCCTTGGTTCATAATAATCTCCTTCTAATGTATCGCACAGAGTTTAGGCACCCTACTAATGTTTTGTGTACAGAGATAAGAATTATAAATAAAAGTTTAAGTGTGAGTGTTCAATGTTAGTCTTTTTTAATTGTTGTGCTGATGTGTGGCCAGTCTTGGAAGATATTTGAACCAGATCCGGCTGACTGTTGTACACATTTTGAGGGACCAAAGATGTACATATGGAATCATTGACTGAACTAGAACTGATCTGGAACTGATCGGAACCTGATATGAGTTTGACACTTAGTGATTCTGTTGCAGTTGCCATGGTTTCCTGGCTTTACAATTTAAAATCACCATCATTTTTCTATTTTCTATTCTGTATTTTATTTTGTATTGCCAACTATTTCTATTAGTTATTATGTACTCAGCATGCTTCTGCCACATACAGTGTGCAACAGTAAAAACATCCAAATAAACATTTTCTCTCTAACATATAACACATTCTACATTAGATAAGGTTAAATGGGTGTCAGCAGATAAATACTTAACTTGACATTAATGTTGTATGTCAGTCATATTGCTGAATTATGACATATATAATATAATGCTGAATATGACCTAAATCATATACCTGAATCTGACTTATATAGATTAATATGACAGATTTCAGAAAACTGAATATGACCTATCAAATAGCTTTATATGACCTAAATCATGCAGCAGAATATCACATAATATATAACTCAATATGATCTGTATCATATAGCTGAATATGACATCAAATAGAATATGGTAGATATCATAATTCCGAAAATGACAGATATCACAAAGCTGAATGGAACAAACTTTAAAATACAATGTAATTGCTGCTCAATTTCATTGAGTTTTGACCAACAATGAAAGTCCATACTTAATCATCGACGCACGTTCCTCTTACACTGTCAAAGACCTGGACCGCTGCTGAACAACCACAGAGAGTGGATGAGGTGTCCACATCTCTGTTACCAAACTGTGAGAAACAAATGTGGTTATATGAGCCACAACCAAAACATGGCATAGAATTCTGCAGAACATGTAAATTCCAGTTTCATTATTGCAAAACTTTTCATTATTGAAAACTCTGGAATCTAGTGAAATTACAAGCTGTGACACTGTTACATGAATTACTTTCCATACACAAACTTTCAAACAAAAGGGTTGAATAGGGAAATCCCTGCTAGGAAACTATATAAACACTGACAGGTAAAGCCAGAGACAAACAAACCAGTTTGGATAAACAAAGGTCTACATACAACAAACTATGATGCCAAACACAAAGCTCTGTGAGTAACCTGTCGCCTATATCGATTTAACTTCTAACAAAATTGTTTTTAAGTCCGTAAATAGTTTCATGTTAAAACAGGGATTTAACAACATTTTTAAATGTCAGGACTGTATTCATAACTATACTGTGATGAGAAAATAGTTTGAAGTTGGTTTGATTCTCGTAGACCTTGCCCGTCGGCTGCTTTTGGTGGTTCTTACCTGCTCCTTCTGGGGCTTGACTGTCTCCGTCCCGGTGTTACGGCATAACGCTCAGATAACCAAGCAATGTATCGCTAGTGCCCACACACTTCTTCAGAACATTACCACGGCGCTCGCCCAGGTGAGTCAAACAGACATCCTTACCCTTTCCCACGGTGTCCTGGATTTTTAGAGAGCATTATGGAAACGTGTCTTTGTGTTACATTAATATGTTCCCTCATCACGATGTTTTTCAATACTAGGAGAGACCTTTCAAAGGCATAAACTGCACAAGGGGCATGGAGTTGAACACAGGAACACAGATGGTGTCAGTTTGCATGCCAAAAGTAAGACAATTGCCATGTTTTGAGGACAGATTACATTACTGATTAGACAATGTTAGAGAATCATGTGTTTCCCATATATGAACACGTACAAGAAATGCTGAAGGACTATGCTGAATGACCTGCTTTGTTTTTTATCCTGTAACCAGCAATCAACATGTTCTGGATTCTCAAACACAGATTTTGATCAGGTAGGTTATTTGGTAAAGCCTATAAATGACACAATACATTCAAATCTTTTGATCGTAACAAATAAAAACAGATCTTTACAGATGTCTGAAGGAGGCACATCTTATTATCTAGCAACCTGGTTTGAAATCATAAATGACCCGTCCATTGTGTCCTATAGGAAATGTGTCTGAAGAACATTGAAAAGGATCTACGTTGCTATAGTGAAATGATGCAGGTCTATCCCTCTAAGCTGTTTGAAAACACCGTGCTAAACTTCAGGGAGATTAAGCAGGTGAGACCTGATGGACAGCAGAGTCTGACTGGGCTCACGAACTAACAATGTACCGCTGACAAAACGACGGTCAGAGGATTTGTCCTCGGGAAACATTCTTATTATACATTTTTGTATTATAGCCAACATGTGTTGGTGCAAGCATGAAGGAAGTAGATTCGATGCCTGCATGCCTGTTATCAACTTGGGTTAACTTGTGTTGAGCTCCTGCTTTAGATGAAAATTCGAAATGTATTACCCAGATATGTTTAAGACCTGAAAGGACAACTAAACATGACTATTAGCTATTTTGGGCCAATTTCTAACATAATCACCTGTCAGCAGGCCCAAATGACATAAATCTACTGTTAAAAACGACATAGTGACTCACCCTCTCTTTAATTTACCCTTTCATTTGCTTTCTTTTTTTAAACAGAATTGTTTTGGCCCATCTCTCGGAGACAGATCCTCTCAGCAGGTAAGACGTTCTTAAAAGCCACTTTGACAAAAATGAAAGAGGCCTTCCAGGGACTCCCCCTAAGCTTAGCAGGGAACTGTCCCTATATATATAAAACCAACAAGAAATAAATTCACCATGACACAGTGCTTATCATTGTTTTGCAGGACACTGAAGGTTGTTCATCTGCTCAAACTATGACTACACAAAATCCCTTTGATGAGAGGGTACAACTGTGTAAAGTATTGAAGGGGTTGCAGGTTCGCACGATCACCATCAACAGAATCCTCGGCTATATTCATGCTGGAGAATATATGTAAGGTCTCCTGTTCCCAGACCAGGCAGGCAACCGGTAGGCACCTGAACTGTTGGAGACTGTTCCTCATCACTGTAATAGTCATGGTGATGGCCACTCACTCACCAGAGAATCCTGATCATGGCCGTTTGTCTTTGTCAATGTCACTGAATTACAGGACGAGAAAGCTATTCAGGATGTAGAATATTCTAAAGTGTCATATATGTATCTATTTCATTTCAATATTTATTTGTTGATTCTTTGTGTTTAAAGCTAAATAATATTTAATGTGATATTTATTATCAACCTAATGGTTGTGTTATTTATTTGACTAATTTATAATGGTAAAATATTATTTATATACATGTATATATGAAGTTCCTATATTTAAATGTGTACACATTGTTTGTAGATTCCAAGAATACATGTAAATAAACTTATTTAAATTGCATTTCATTTACTGTTTTATTTTTCTCAATTTGCTTTTAATTTTTCTCAAACCATCTGCGTGCACATGCCTGGAAAGTATTGTGAGATTTGTTGTCGACATATTCAGCCGAGTAAAATGATGGGAAACAAAGCTTTATGAAATTATTTACAATGTTGGAAAAACACAGTGGTCAGCCATCTTGGGTGTTCCCCGAACCACAGATGCTCATTCCTGTACTTCAACAACACTCACCACAATCTACAAGCTCTGCTTTTGGGATGACGTTAAAATGTATGATAATTCCTTGAGAAATACCCATAGAGTTTTGTGTTTGTACCGGTGAAGAGATCTAGATGAATACGACATGAAGCATCGCTGACACACAAAAGACGTCTTGCTTCTAGCACTGACTCGGCTGATAGCTACTTCATTAGTTAGTTTGTTCTTAATACTACTGAGTTGTGTCGTATTTCCACCTAGCCGTCTTTAAACAGTTTGCATTGACTGTAAGTCGCTCAAGAAAAGGACAACGTTCAGCCTGGGGTGCGAGGTGATTTTGATTGAGCAAATTGATTGGTGCTACAAATGTCAAGACCATTTGATCACCTCATTTGCTGTGAACATCTGGCCCTGATTCTAGGCTTCTTGTATACTTTTTGATTGTGGTATTGGTGTCTGTCAAGTAGGACCAAAGAGGTGTCAAAGAAAGTCAAGGAAGCCATTAGCCACTATGAAGATGAAAAATCATCCTTCGGCTGACCAAAAATATCACGTTGAAACATAGAAAACAAGAGATGCAGCAGTCAGCAAAACGGTGGCCTACAAACCTGTAGGCCAAGGAAACCCCAAGAAGTGGATGATCAAAGAATGTTCACCATAATGCTGAATGCAAAAATAACTTTTGGAAAGATCAGGAACATTCTTCAGGAGGCGGGCGTGGATGTGTCAGTCACCCCCCCCCCCCCACAACAAACTACACAGCCAAGACTGCAAGTGGAAACAGGACAGCAGCATATAAAACTGGAGTTAAAAAAGTACCTAAAAAGAGGAACATGTGCCAGAGTGATGGCAGGAGGATAGTGTGAAAAGGGAACTGTACAAAAGATCCTCAGGAAACCACTTGATCTGCGATGACGTGGAAGGATGAAATCGCTTGGACATGTACGGCTTCCACTGAAAATGGCTCCATGCGCTGCCATGTCGTTTCTCAGGGCCAAATGGGGGAGAGTGTGAGACTGGCGAAATCAATCAACATGCTTAATTCAAATGAAAATGCATTACTAACACATTTTTGTTACATGGAAAGAGAGGTGAAGAACAAGCTAATTGGAAGCTAGGGGTGGTTAGTTGACTGAGATTATATAAAGGGCCAGATTGGACAAAAGGGTTAGTGCTACTCCTATGATAAGTGCTGTGGGATCTAGGATCACAGGCAGTTTGGACACCTTTTGAATGTCTCCTTGGGGAACCAACTGTCTTCACAGTGATGTGTGCCACTCACTGTACTGAGGCATTGCAATTGGATTTTTAGACTAGGATGAAGAGTGCCCTCTTCTGGCGCTCCAACACCCCTTCTAGCAGCATCTGGTGTCCCTCACAGGAAATGGCCAGAACTGAGTCCATTCAGCATAAGAGGCAAGCAATGCAGTGTGCTATGTATATATGTGGTATGTGTGTGTGGCTGGGCTACATAGACATTAAGCACTTGAGTACTAAACATAATTGCTCAATTTGGACACTATATGAATCTGTGTTCTGAAAAAACTGTTGTCGTTTTTAGATGATGAAACCAATGTGTGCACAAACACCTTAACGTAAGTGATGAGAATCTCTACTTGAAACGTTTGATTTCAAATATTAACGTTTGGAGTTTAAAAAATGAAACGCTTAGTATCCCAACAAATGCTCATGGGGACATTTCGATTTGTTCCCAACATATTTCAGCATTGTTATGCTCACAAATACGTCCAACTGTTAAATTAATGTATGGTTTGTACGCTAATCTGTCAAAGTAACCACGTCATAAACCAATCAGTAACAATACTGAAACAAGAGGAATACATCCAGTGACAGCCATACGAAGCTTCATTGCCTTTCTTCTAGCAGCAGAATATTATGCTAGCAGCGCTAACTGATAATTTATTTTTCAAAATAAACACCATCATTGATATATTTGAAAGCAATATAGTTAGCAATCTAGCCTGTACATTTTATGTTTAATGTCCGTACTAATATTGTTCATGTCTGTTCTTTTTCGCAGACTAGATTGTTAACTATATAGACATATAAATGATGACTTATTACTGGAATTAACTACCTAAAGATCTTAGACGTGCTCCAAACGTATATATTTTTAAGTCCAGGTTAAAAACTTTTCACGCACCTATGACTGAGCATTTAAACTTAACTGCACTGTTCAGCATTACAGCTTTTATACCGTCCTATGTTTTTATCACATTCTTTTTATATTTTGTTATTCTAGTTTTCATTATTATGATGTTTTCATTCGTTTATATGCCATTGTATTTTTATAATTATTTTTCCTTGTAAAGCGCATTGAATTGCTTCTATGTATGAATTGTGTTATATAAATAAACGCGGTTGCTCGTTTTTATTGTGATAAAGAAATTCTGCTGCCAGCATATCCTGGTGCTAAAATAAAGCCAATGAAGCCTCGTTTGGCCATCTCTGATACACCTGCTAGTCTGTATGCAGTATTTAGAGTATGACTGCAATTAACTCCTGTATGTTACAAATATTGTTTCCAAAATCACACAGGTGACTGCAGTAACTTCCCTTTTAGAGCGTTTATAAAAATGCTATGTTTTAAAGAAAGGGCTGATTTCCATCAAGGCTTTTATGCCCCTTGTGATTGGCCTGAGATACTGGATGACTGCAACGTTAGTCAAGGGCGGTGACTTACTTGATACTGTGCTTATATACTGGCTGAGTTGAAAGCCGGGTTCTCACTAGTTTTGTTCCAGCTGCGATTCATAACGACTTATCGTTTAGCCACGTAGAGTTCAACAACTTACACCATTGTTGTTCAACTCTGGCCCTCAAAGCCAGTTCCACTAAAACAAATGTATTGTTACCCCCTTAATCAGGGCCTTATTATGACCTGGGACACCAGGTGGGTGCAGTTAATGATGAGTTAGAACATATCAACTACAGGCTCCGGCTCCTTGTTAGGTGATGATTGAACACAATAGTAGCATACGACTGACACCAAGTGACAGGTGGACGCAACTGTCAGGCTAAAGGAATAAGACCTCATACAGAAATGTTTTCAATTAGTCAATAACACTGATTTGGCACAGGTGCTGTTTCCCCACCCGTGCTCTGTGATTGGTTCATGCTTGGATTTTAAAATTTTATTTATAAAGGTTTGTAGTGAGATTCAATCATTTCAGCGGGTTTGCGAAGCCTACAAACACTCAGGTAACAAGCTCAGAAATGGAGCTTCCGCAAAATTATCCGAGGTGGGTCGCTACTCTGCTGATAATTTCTATACTGGCGGATTGTAATCAATCGGTAAATCCCGGAGGTCAAAATATCGGTCAGACCCAATCTTTCACCAAGAAAGCAGAGCCAACAAGGCGTCCTAACCCGAAAACCGTCCTCGTGAAGTGTCACGGAGACTCGCTCGAAGTGGTCGTGAAAGGTGACCTGTTCGACATCGGTATTCTTGTGAACGGCAGCGACTTGCACCTAGGATCACAGTCAAGCCGCAGCGAGACCGCTCAGTGCCATGCAGCACAAACTGGTGAGGCAGAGTTTACCATCTCTGCCCATTTGAGCGCATGTGGAACCACACTCTCCGTAAGCGATTTATATATTTTCAAAACCCTTCTGTTTTTTTATTCAGTATCTGTCGCACTCTATTGGCTAATCCAGTGGTTCTCCGGTTGATGTCCAGATGGAGTCTGAGGACAGACATTCTTAAATCAACTGATATTTAGCAACTATTTGGTACTTTTAATAGGTTTATAGGATGCAAGGAACAATGTCAATATTGTGCAACACGTTGATTTCGCAGGAATTCTGTCAATAACTACTTGTATAAGTCATTTCTGTATGTGTTATAGTTCATACTTTAAGACTTCACATTTGTCGACGCTTAACAAAATCTGTGGACTTGCAGGATGTCAGCTTGAGTCCCAGAATGATTCATCTGACTTTAGACACGACTTCATAGATCATTAGGGGTGAGGTTAACCGGGAATGGGAACACTTTATATAAGAGTCCCCGTAATGTACGGTTCTATTGCTGAAGCTAGCCTTGCCGCTGTTGGGAAACCGGGATCAATACACTAGCCAGCCTAGAAGAGACTGGCCATGGCTACATGGACGGACGGGCATACCTTTCCCTTGCTGTGAACATAGTTCGCCTGAACTACATCTAATGTTTGGGGGCTCGGTTTATTACAAATTATCGAATTAGTCAATTACCTAGACGCATTCAAGACCTCAGGATGAAAGTTGACAACACTTCCCCCTCTTCCAGTCTACCGAGACGGCGCTGGTCTATTCTAATGTTCTCATCTATTCGCCGTCACCCCCTCGCGACGGTGTCCACCGGTTGGATGCTGCCTCGATTCCCATTGAATGTCATTACGAAAAGTAAGTGGCATTTCAGTCCTTGAGCTGTCGTGGTGCTTTTGATACCAATTAATGGTCAATGTGTCTGTGTAGGCAGTACGCTGTGGACAGCGCCGCCCTGGTGCCCATGTGGATCCCCCTGATCTCAACTGTCACAGCGGAGGGCCGACTGGACTTCAGCCTCCGCCTTATGACGGGTAGTCTGTTTTTAAAGCTGGAATCCTCTTTGGGACCGCCAGAATAGAAGTTTGGGTGTTGGGGGGGGTGGGGGGGGGGTTCTAACATGTTCTACCCTCCCCCCAACAGTATCTGAGTGCCTCATTTTTGAGTGTCTAACCGTGTGATGAGGCTGTAGCGTTTAATAGTGATTGAGCAAGGCTCATGTATGTAAAGAATCAATTTGTCTTTTGTCCTTTAAAAAAAACATTGGTCTTGTTCGGTTTCATAGCTTAACCTCCCTATTCATGTGGTGGTGGCAGATGTTATTTCCAAACAATGTTTGAACGCACTTTAGCATGTCAAAGGCTCACATCCAAAAGGCCTGAAATGACGTTCTCTGCTTTTAGTGAACTTCAGGTGTAATAAGATGGATTCACTTAATCAGTTTTAAGGTCAAAGCTCTGGTACATGTCCTCAGTCACATGCTCGTTCCCCACCTGCTCCTCTGCAGATGACTGGCAGGCTGAAAAGGAGTCGAGGATCTTCTCCCTGGGTGACGTCATCCACCTTGAGGCAGCGGTCATTGTGCACAAACACGTGCCCCTCCGAGTTTACGTCGACCACTGTGTGGCTACGGAAACCCCCGACACGGAATCGTATGCCGTCCTTAGACACGACTTCATCGATTATTACGGGTGAGGTTATCCGGGAATGAAAAAGCTCTCATGTATTGACTGGCCTGTCACTGAAAAGCCTTGCTCATCACCGGCTAAAGCACTTGAGTTGTTCTGGCTTGGAATAGCACAGTGGGATGTTTTACTACTCAGTGGGTCAGCTCTGGTTGATCTGGCTGAAGGTTTGCAAATCCCTTCCTTGAATTGCCACGTTATGGTCTTACCCAATCAGATGCCTCACAGATGGTCAGCTGACAGGTTCCGGGTCAAGGTACATGCCAAGAGTCCAGAACGAAAAGCTGAACATAATGCTGGACGCCTTCAGGTTCTTCCAGGCCCATACTGATATGGTACGTGCATGTCCTACCGTCCCATCTGGGGTTTTACGTCTCCACCTTCTGGCCATTCTGACATCCTTCTGATCTACCCAGGTCTTTATAACTTGCCACATGAAGGCTGTCCCTGCTGTCAACGCTGTGGACTCCAGGAGCCGGGCGTGCTCCTTCATTGCAAACCGGTATGAGATGGGGTGTCTTGCCTCAATCTGTAATGTTTGGGGGAATGGGGGAATTGACCATCATACTAGACTGCAATGTCTATGTTTTTATATACAGACATTATTGCCAAATGCAATACGTTGTCCTAACTGACAACACAATATCCTTTCAGCTGGAGGTCAGCAGATGGGAATGACCTGGCATGCAAAAGCTGTGAGGTCTCCCAACGCTTTGCTAAGCTTTCTGCCCCCACCGCCAGTGCAACAACTGTCAAGCCTACCACTACCAAACCGTATCCGGCTAGCTTTTTCCGCATTCGCCCAGGCCAGCAGGCTGAGCTTCTCCCAAAGGCTGGGCCCAGATCCAGAAGTCCTTCCTCGAGTGGCTGGAAGAGGGGTACAGACATTGTGCAAGGTGGGTTACCATGGAAGGCAAAATGGATGCACTGCTCACTTAGCGTTTGATATTTTGTGCTGTTTCCTCTTATATTTTGTACACATGCTGAGGTACTTTTAAACTCAATATTTTTGTGAAAAAGCACATTTGCACAGTTGAGAGTTTTGGCTGTACCATAAGGAGGCTGTCCTTTTATTTCAGAGTGGAGGAAGACTACAACCGTGGGCCCTCTGTTCATTGTGACTGGCCCGGAAGCAATCCCCTTGGAGACTCCATCTGCAACACTTCATCTAAGGATGACACCAGAGAAGACTGTCCACTTGGAGGCGGTTCATCCAAAATAGCTGCCTGGGGCAAACCAGAGGCATGGGCTAACACGCTGCTGGAAAGTGCTTCCCTGTCTGAGACTGGCATTGCCACAAACGCCACTGGAGTATCTCCTAACTCTGGATGGCATCTCACTGGGTTGATGGTTTCTGTGCAGCAAGTTGAATGTGGAACATGAATGTGCTTGAGGCTAGGATGTCAGTTGACCAGCCCTTGGCTATAACACAACCAGCTCTAATTCCTTTAAAACCAACTGAATGTGACACCTTCAGTTTGAAGGGCCTGGAAATGTAGGTCCTTGCTCATCTATACTGTTCCATTCCAGCTTCACAATGGCAAACTGAAGGGCTGTCATTACAATAAATATTTTACCTCCATGGTTGTATCTGTATTTCAATAATACTCTGGGTGAAGGACTGACAGTCGAGCAGTGGATTATGGCTTTGGCCAGAGGGAGAGGGAGTGCCTTCTATCCCTTCTCCAATGAACATGGTAAATAACTTCACACACCTTAGCTTAGAATGTTTCTCCATGAAGACTGGGACTGTCAGCCTTAGTCTGGTCATGCTTGGCTACCCACTGAAAGCACTTGGTCTTTGGCGCAGACCCAGGAGTAATGGTGTTGACATGACTGCTTCTTAAAGGGGCAAGCTGCGATTGCTGTATCCATTTTTGGACCACTTTAAATAATTAATAGCCATTGATTCTCAACTAACTTATGAATGTCTTATGAGCTTAGTTTGACTGTCCAACCAGTCTGAAATTTACTCAATTTGTTAATGTTCAAATGGCTAAGTATGAATTTAGAGGCTTATACTTCTCTGCCTGAGCTCTGGATATTTAGGATGGTGCTTCATTTTCAACTGTAGTGTGCCTGAAACAGTGCCTGTCATCTGTCTCATTGATTCGGGCATCATTACTGCTTCCAGTAATTTCCTGCACTGATCCATATGAAATGTTAGATTGGTAATGTTAAAAACTGTACATGTAGACTTGTCAAGTATAAGAAGTTAAAAACCTCCTAATTGATCGTCAGCTGATCAGATCATCTTTGAACTTGTTCTAATTTTGTCTGTGGTGGGTCAAACGCCCCATTAGTATAAAAAAAATCTAAGTTGCAGTAATTACTATTTCTGGGTTGTGTGGTTATCCCACCCAGCGATCTCAAATTCCCTGTAAAAGGGCGTCCGCTAGATAAATGTAACGCTCACACCTACGCCCGAATGGTGTTTCAGAACCATGGAGAGCTCGTTGGTCTGACTACGTTGCACGCGTTTCCGTCGCACCTGAAAACACACGTCAGTCTTTGCTACAATAAGACCCATCAGCGACTGTAACTTATACATTCAGGGTTTTATGAGTAATATTTTATACAACTTAGACAAATAATCGATCTCTCAGACGCCACCTGTTTACATGTATCAAATTTCACCGCCCCAGTAATTGTCCGCTGTGTGCTCGGTAATGATTTATTGCAGGCAGATAATTGCTCATTTGGATGCCCTGAAAGCTGACACCGAAGTACTCATCAAAGGCACTTAGTATTTGTGTGACGCAATGGGCTACAATATTATAACATATAGGTTATACT
This sequence comes from Esox niger, assembly GCA_016801105.1. Taxonomy (NCBI): domain Eukaryota; kingdom Metazoa; phylum Chordata; class Actinopteri; order Esociformes; family Esocidae; genus Esox; species Esox niger. Next base: position 50,658 of record JACXGJ010001613.1, on the reverse strand, counting down.
GGCTCATCTAGACAATATCTCATGATATAAAGATGGTTGTTTTAAGAAAATATAGCCTTACAAGAAAAATTATCCCAATTAAGTTAAGGTAACCCTTAACACAATCGTACCAATAATTCAGTAGACTGCTGGTAGATGTTCAACAAACCGTAACAGCGGGCTTGTTAAGAAATCAAATCTTTAGGTAAAGTGGCGGGGGAGTAATTCTTTAGTCTGGCCAATATATTTTTTTAAACCGGCACTCCTTTTAAGATTCTGTATATTAGTTGTTATATTAACATGAATATATTGATGATCATGAATTATCAGAAATGTTGGTTGACGAACGTCAGTTCAGGGAGTAATTTCCCTCGAACATACAACAGCATTGTCTGCTAGGGTTTGGCTCATACGACTGGAACCAGACCGCGCCTCAGCCAACCAAACCAGCGTGAAGATCGCCTCAAATAACGTAGGCTACGTCGTTCTCAACCAACCTGGAATATTTCCATTAGCCGATATAAAGTATTATTGAAGAATGTGGATTTACTTCAATGGTCAGACTTCGACCTTTACAATTTTTTCCATTTTTGTTGTAACTATTGGTGAGGCAATCCGAAACTGTGGAGAGATACTGTGCAGAGATGACCAGATATGCTGCGCGCACGGCAACAACAATTTCACCATCAGTTGTTGCAGGCACACTGTTCAAAGCACCTTCTACAACATCGCAATGGTTACACGGAAACTCTCCGGTGTCCTCATTTTGCTCCTTCTCTTTGCTCTTGGCTACTTCGTGCAACGGATTTTCTGCCCCAGACCGAGGCGACAGCTTGACAGCCACGAGCCGCACCCGCTCCTTAGCGGACGCACAACAGTTTCTCAGGATCCGCTTCTGGAGAGCTGTACACCGCAAAGCGTTGATGACCTAGCTCCCCCTGTGTGTCTACCCTCCTACGACGAAGTTAAGTACTTGCCGACATATGAAGAGACTGTGCTGGAGACGGATAGAGGTCAGTTGGAAACGGCGGGACCCGAGCAGGGACGGGGCCGCTCTCCTTAGGCCTCCAATGTAATGACTGAGGAAATCGTGATACCTGACCCTCAGCATATTGATGTTGGATAACTCACGACTATTTATATGAAAACATGCTACTATGTTAAGCAAATTTAAGTGGTCATGTGAGTTTTAGTGCCGGTTTCCCGGACACAGATTATGCCTAGTTCTGACTAAAAATTTTTTTTTTTAATCCAACTCAGTGGATATTCTTCATTGCGGGCCGAATTCGCAGGCATTGATTAATCCTGGTCTAGGGCAAAAAAACAAGCACAATTTAGTTTTCTATTGATGCTGAGTTTTTTATGTCTAGGATTTATCTGTCCCGACTCGAAGTGTAAAAATGCCATCATGCACATGTGAACAAATTGTGAATGTGGCCTTAAATGTTCAGGTATATCCTAGGTAATTTACGGAAGACATTTAATTAGATACAAGTAATTTAATTTATGTAGATATATACGGTCACTGTGTGTTTTACAGTTTGTATGCGTTTCTACGCATTAGTCTATAATGTGTCAGTTTCAAATTATTTATGACAATACTTTTCACAGGAACAAAACTGATACACTGGGAAAGCAAACTCACACACAGATTGAAGTGGTTCTGATTAGCTTTGGTTTTTGTATTTTCTTTGAATCCGTTTGTGCTGTGATAAATTATTAAAGAAATACAGTTGTTTAGTGGAATGTGATATCCATCCTTAAACAATGAAACAAAACATTGTAATATGTCCATAACGGTGGCTGTCATTGCAAACATTACAAATCTATTCAGGTGCTTGATGTTGATCTTGTGATTTATGGACGGTCCCTTTAATATTGTCTAGAACGTCTTGTGATGGTATTTTAAGCAGGTGTGCCACTCGTTGGAATCCGTCCACAAGCCCAGCACCTGTTAACGCAGAGCAGGGCTGAACGAACCAGTCCCGCTCAGCGCACATCTTCCTCAGATTAAAGTGCTCTGTAATCTCTGTGACCGACGCGGACTCGTCAAGGTCCTGCTTGTTGGCGAGGATCACCACAGACAGTCCTCGCAAAAAATCACTTTTCAGGGCGTGCTCCAGAGCATTCCGGGCCTCGTCTAACCTCCGCCTATCTGCACTGTCCACCACGAACACCAATCCCGCTGTGCCCTGATAGAAGCTCTTCCAATACTGTCGCATTGTCTTCTGGCCTCCCACGTCCCACACCGTGAGATCAATTCTTCCCCTCTTTTTCTTGGCTTCTATCATCTCCACATTGAAACCAACGGTGGGAACGGTACTGACCGATTCTTTATTTTTCAGTCTGTAGAGAATGGTTGATTTCCCCGCTGAGTCGAGGCCCAGTAGGAGAACTCGGGCCTCTGGTCGGCGTCTTGAGCTCCCCTGTCCCATGTGTGGCGTCGCGTTACCAAATCCACTGCTAAATGACTGACGCACCTTAGGGAGAGGCATTGCTGCCACCACAGGTCACTGTTTTCTTCATCGAGTTGCAGTGTTTGCACAGTGCGTTGCCATTACTAGGTTAACGATTACAGACTACCTGTAAACCATGCGCTCAGCGATAAGCAAGGTTCAAAGTAGGCCCAATAGAACCTAAAACAGAGAACACTCCCCCATACCCGTTTTTGTTCAATATCCTAAAAGAATGAGTCGTTTCAGATTGACACTCGATATTGTGCTGTCAAGGACCCCAGTCCCCAACAAAAAGCACCACGTGTTTGCTTGGCAACTGAAAAGTCCCTTTTCATGGTAAAATCATGCTATCTCCTGCCTCCCTGGTAAAAGCTAATATATACACATGGCTGCATATGGGTGAGGCAACCTTTGGTAATGTCATGTGTAGCTTCGTCTGTATAGCGGTAGATAAGACACCACATATATAGCATTTTCGGATACGCCCTTTAATCTCAATAAAACCATCAAGCAGACCATATATGACTCGCATTATAGTTACACATCAAACAATTGCAAATAATATTACCTCGTAAAAGACAAGAAAGGACCAATATGTGCTGAATTCCAAATTGATATTTGTAGCGTTCAGTTATTGAAGAGGCGCTCAGTTATAGATGACAGAGATTTTCGAACACTTTCATTAAAATGTATAATTTCACATTTAAAAATGTTTAAAGTGCATTTAAACAAGCATTAACACTTCACAGAAGTACTCTACCTCCGAAAGATCAAGAAAAGACCAAAGTGAAATATGAAAATATATGAAAACATAATATGTTCTATTCATGAAAGTGGTGCTCACTAGACGAAATGGGTTCTCCTTTGTATTTATTAAATCCCACTAAAATCTCATCTGTCTCATAAAGCACAAATGACACGAAATATTCTTTGAATATCTGTTACCAAAAATCCCTATAAATAAAATGAGATGTTAAAATTACGTCTCAAAATAGTTTCTGCTAAATAATGGAAATGTAAAAACCAAACAATAAAATGCCTTAAAACACCCTAAGGAATTGGATGCACCTGAGGACATTACAGGGCCAAAAACGCCTATAAAAACGCACGGGTGTAACTGATGGGACGCAAACCAACGTGTAGAAAAAGCTAAATTGTTTACCAAATCAAGAATGGAAATGTCCAATTATGGGCTGCACACATATTGCTTTGGAATACAAATGCATCCTGCAGTGTAGTATTTACATCCCAGCAAACAAGACCTTTTGAAATAATTATGTTAGGCTACTACAATGCCTTCCTCTACTTATACCCACAACTTTTTACAATGGCACTGCAACGCCTCGGCTCATACAGCCTACGTGAAAATAACTATGGCGTTACTTAATTCTTATGGTAAGGATCGTATACTGCCATTAACTAATGTAATTTACTGGCTTTGCATCATATCCGTGGCAGGCACCAAAAAAATGGATTATACACTCCGTATCGCGACAACTGGCACTGGTTCCTCAGTGTTTTTATCTAAATGCTGGATGCTGTGGGATCACCAGTAGCACCTCAACTTCCAGCGGCCATGATTACTGTGACATTCGTAAGTTATAGCAGCTATACATATATGTAAAAACAAATACAAAGGAAAATGTCAAATTAATTTGGTGTCGTCCTCTTTATAAGTTCCCCGAACCTTAACTCTTCTTCCTTAATCTTCGAATGGTTGAAGTTAAGACCACGGTCTGGCAACGCGAGACTACTCCAGTAGTCTCTTCAGTTTGGCACATTAGACCGTGGCAAATTATTTCTGTCAGAGGGTGTACTGCAGGTGAGTCAAGGGGAATCAATTAGACAACTTGTTCTAGGTGTATTTCAAAGTAAATTCCTTATGTTCTACAATATTAATACTATACACATTTCCGTGAAAAGGTTTAGGAACACAGGCCACATGGCAAAGTGATACGTGGTTATGGACAACACCCGTGAAATAAAATGTGAATGTGCTCAAAGAACATTGGCCATAAATAAAGTCACCGAATTCGTTTCGGGGAAACCATAGGACAACAGATGATAACAATCTGCTGGATAATATGCACCCAGAGTAATCAATCCCTAAACGACATGCATCCATAGGAACCAGTCCGTAGGCCGTACCCTTTCTTCACAGGTCAGTACAGTCGGTTGTGCGATCCAGCACATGGTTCACTCATCTCAATCACTTCGGTCCCCTCGAGAGACACCACTCACAAGTGGGCGCTATTCGGCATTGCCGAAGCACAGAAAGCATCCGTCTAGACTAAACCCAGTACTAGAGAATGCTAGACTTTCGCGGATTGCCAAGATTAAAACAACAGATTTCTCTTTCAGGACCTTGTCCCCGTCTCTCTTGGCTTAATCCAAACCCCTCCGGTTGGGTCATCCATTGAGTACACCAGTCCAGTGTCCCGGCGGCGGTGGTGCTCTGAGGGGGATCGGTTCCTCTTGTGAAACACGATGTTGTAGGATACGTCCAGGATGTCTGGCTTTTTCACAGGCTCTTGGGAAAAGAATGCATGTGTAGTTGTGGAGCATTCAATCATTTTCTGATAAACCGATTCACGCTTTTCGGGCGCCCACTCGCCGAAACACCAGAAAAGCACCCGTTCCTCGGCAACAGGGGACTTGGAACTTCGTTGACCCATTATTCAAAACTAATCACAGGCACACCTCAGTAAAATATTCTCCTCCCTATGATCCAAATATCAGATAGAGAATCTTATTTGAGAACACCCACAAATGTCTACAAATGTTTCGTCAGATGGCTGGTTGCACACACTTGTCTTCTTGGCCCAAGGTCTAGATTCTGATTATGGGGGCTCATATTCCTTTATAGTGAGGTTATCTTTCCTGTAAGGCCGCGTTAAGCACAGTGATTCACGTTGGTTTACGGAAAGCATGTTCAGTGATATGACTCAAGGTCCACCTGGCACTAGACGTCAATAACTATACTCGCGTGGCGTCTGAGCTGTAGACGTCAGTGTCAGGCCTCTGTTGAACATGCCAGGGTGTTCTCTTACTTTCTGGAGTTCTGGAGCACACGGATCTAAAAATAATACACATGCCCAGAAGTGTTTCATCAACGTCATACACGTTGATCTTTCTGGCCCAAACATACATTTTATGAATATTGTTTTCAGTAAACATTTTAAATTAATTATATAAAAACATACCGCACATACCATTTGGTTCGTTAATTAATATCCGACCCAGGGCCGTAGACAGGAAACCTGGGCCCACTGAAAATATTGATGCCTGGTTCTCTAACTTATCCACCGAAATTATATAATTATCGACCTTTGAATCATATCCACTTTACCCCACATATAGCAATAAAGCTACGGCCCTGATCAGGTCACAGATCTTTTGTGTTCCCCAAATCCCTCACCTGCTTCTCTTTCACTCTTGTTGTAAATTATTAGGTCTGCGCAAAATCAAATCTAGTGATGATTGTTCAAAACGTACCGGGCGAGATGGGTTGTGATATAAAAATTACTAAGCACCACAAAACTCATCAAGGGCAGTATTCTCTGGGGCCTGATAGAAAGCACAATGACAAACACTGATATAAAATCCGTGTTGTTCTGAACTAATCTTTATTGGCAAGGTTTGTCACACAAGATTAAACCACCGGTATTTAGTCACGTCATGACACCAAATTATTTTAGGAGTCACCATGAGAGACAACTCGCTAAATAATGTTTGAGTCTTAAGCAGGGAGGCACCTTAGGTCGGCCTTAACAATCATTAACTAGAGTAGTTTTTGCTCAAACCTAATAATTATCCACCACCATGCTTGACCGTTCGTTTGAGGTTCTTACAGTGGAATGCAGCGTTTGATTTTCGCCCTACATTAACGCAGCCCGTGTCCGTCTAAAAGCTTTGATACGTCTGTCCATCGAACACTGAGCCCTCTAGGATCATCCTGGCACTAATGGCGAGCATGAAATAAGCCCTCATGCTCGTAGTTAACATTTGTTTCCGCCTTGCTACTCTGCTAGGAATTCAATTATTTCGTGTCTTTCGGATGATAGAGAGATGACTTGCCTCAGATGAGGCGAGAGGCTCGTGGATCCCCTGGAGATCGTTCGATGGTTCTTTGGGACTTCCTGGATGATTTTATCCCTTTTAAGGCCTTACAGTTGTCTCTAGTGTTTTTTTTCTTGATACATGACAAAAAATAGATTACCCATTCACCTATTACTGTTTAATGATCCCCACTGCCCTCACTAACTGTATTGACATTACCAACCAAACGCAGTTTTTTAAAATTAACTCTAAAGCAGTCAAAGGGAACCTGTTTTTTAAATGTTTTACAAAGCTGGTTTCGCAATATAAAAATAGGGTTTCATATATTTTATGATTATCTGTTTGCTTCATAGCTACAAAGAAGTTAGAATTCTGTCAATTCATTTTAAAGAGGGCAGATTCTCTAACTGCAAAGCTTTCTGATTCCTTCATAATGTAAAAAGTAACTTATTGTGTGAAAACGCAAGAGCATCTAGTTCAGCCAGTCCATGCTGGTCTGTGGACAGGGCCGTTATCAGGAATCCTGGGCCCCCTGAAAGGACATATGCCAGGTTCCTCTCATTTATGGACAATTTCTATTATTACGATCAGTGGGCCCCGTAGCCATGGGCACCGTAAATTATGTCCACCTTTTGCCATGTTAGAAACAGCCAAGCTGTGGAATATCACGAAAAGGTTAAGCAAAATGTTGGTGCGTTCAAAGTGCTTTCTATTTTACTGCAAAAAAATGTGTAGCTGCAGATAATTTATTTTGACCTCTTTAGATAAAATGACAGAACAGCAATATCAACTTGGCAGGAATAATTGACCCAAAAATTTTTCTCAGTATCATTCTATTTAATACTGACAGATGGCATTCAGCAAATTCATACATGTATGTATAAGACAGAGTGTCTTGTAGGAGACCAGTCTACAACTGGTTTTTGTTAGATCAACTTATGCACCTGTGCATGTCAACATTAAACCACCGTTTGTTTTGTTTGGACAATAACATTTAACAGGAACCAATAAATAAGGCAAATATATGTTAAATTATATAAGGCTCGCCACATCTCATTTCAAGCACGAAATAAACAAATGCAATACATTAAAAGCAGTATCTGATAGCATAGAACGGTACTGAAGCTAACTAGCCCGGGACAACCGCAGTGCGAATCGGTGGTACCGGGCTGGAAGGAAATCCTGAACACACTGCTAGTCTTGGAGCAGGGTCAGCCATCCTCGGTCTTTTGCATGATCCTGATCTTAATGACACATTGGCATTCACACCAGTCATATCGACGTTAGCGGCAGCTGACCACGCTGCTTCAGCCGTGTAGCCTTTGAGTTAGCCGCTGAGCGTTACGGTGCATGAGTTCCACCTGAAGGTCTGTATGTCTACCATCGTGGAAGACACCCACAAATATTTCCCTCACAAGGATGGGCTACAACAGGGGCAGGGTCAAACAACTGACAGTTGAACATAGGTCGGACATGGACTGGCTAAACCTCAGACAGTGTTAAACATGGACAGGCTAAAACATGGACAGGGTAAACCAGTGATCTGTAGGTTCAGTACCTTCTAAAGGTAGATAATATCTCTCCTGTTAATACTGTTGAGCTAAGTCACAGTAACGTCCAATGACTTAGAGAGCTTTGAAGGGCTGATATGTAAGGTGGAACCATTCCAGGAAAACAGCCACATCCAAAGGGTTTTTGTTGACCCCCAGCACAGTGTCAGTAGAATTAGCTACTGGAGTGTGTGTAAGTATCAGTAGATCAGTTTGCTGAGCTGTGTTGAGTCAGTCTTTGTTTCAGTCATGGAGAAGTGTGTGTGTTAATGGATGAGAAAAGACCGTGTTCATGCTGGATGCCAATGATTGAAATGGCAGATGGATGAGTGTGCGCGTGTCAGGACAGTCAAGCAGTCCGGCTTCAGAGTTAAGTAAAAAAAAAAAAATGGTGGTCAGAAAGGAAGGGAACTCTGTAACTGTCTGTTTTTGCATGTTAAGGAGAAGGTCAGGTTCTCCGGCCGCAGCAGTCCTACAAAAACTGACTGATTTCTGCGACCTCCACCAGGTGAGGAGTCAATGATAGAACAATAACAATGACCCTGTCTGTCATGACCCTGTGACCTCATGCTGACCTCGTCAGAGACTCTACTCCCCAGCCTTGACCCCCCCCGGGCCGCTCTTGAACTTGACCACCATGACGGTGATGTTGTCAGGGCAACCACGGTAGAAGGACTGCAGCACAATGCTTTTGGCGCCGTAGTGGGGCTCATCCAGGCGTTCGCGCACGAAGCGCACCGCCTCCTCGTTGCTGAAGGCATCCCACAGGCCGTCCGACGCCAGGATCATGAACTCGGGCTGCAGCTTGTCCAGGTCAAAGGTCAACACGTCGGGGTCTGGGATGACCACGTTGAGGTTCTTCAGGGGGTAGTCGCCCAGGGAGCGAGACATGGCGAGGATGCCCTGGACACGCCAGGAGCCGTTGAAGCTGATGAAGCCCCCTGGTGGTGGACACATGAAAGTGCACAACAGTTCTGAGTCAATGTCTACCTTTCAGTTCTCAGTCTAAACCAGGGTGACTTAAACGTTCAGTAACCTACACTAGGACATCTGTGGTCGTAGCACCAGAATGTCGGTGTGTGTGTGGAGAAACACTGGATGCCCCATCTTATGTATCTGTTCCCAGGGACCACTGGTGGTACAGAGATGAACAAAAGACTACTTGTTTTGTCAACAGGGCCACTGATCCTGTCTGCTGCCCCCATTACAGAATACATCAGCATTAAGTCTCTGTTGGGTCCACGTGTCCCCGGCCCTGAATCGGCTCCAACTCACATTTAAATAGATCCTCATCTGAACAATCAGGACCTATAAAGGACACAGATCTCAACGTTGGCCGTTCATTGTAACACTGCAGAATTCGCATGGGTCTTACTGTCTCAGGCAACGTTCAGGATATCATTACATCTGTAAGTACTCTATTTACCAAATCTACATCAGCATGTCAGTGCTGCCTATCATTTGACAGAGATACTGAAACAGCACTGTGTATTCAGCCCATCCTGCACTTCCCAAATGAGACACCAGGCGGCGACGCAAAAATGCCATTCTGTATAATTATTCTATTCCTAACTGATTCCAGTTTTGGGGTAATTTTAGGTTAAATTACAGTTGAAATTCAAATTGTCTTTAATACTTTCCCATGCAGAACATTTTAAATTAGAATCTGAGTTTGGGTCATTTTTTTAATTGACTGGGATTTAAATTGCATTTCACCCTAGACCCTGGCCAGTCTGAGTTCACTCACAGGATAAGAGCTATGGTGTAAATCCTGCATTGTGGGTCTTAAACCTCTTCCTGGAAGAAGATATCAGTTCAAAGTGCTTGTTAGTTAAAGACCAGGCTAATTCTGAACAGGCTCCTCCCAAAAATGTCACTCCGGGAGGTGAGAGTATCTAATTTAACTGAAAGTGTCCTCCTGATGTTTCCGCTGCAGTGCTGCGACCCATTGGGCCATTGTGCTCACCTGCCCTCTTGATCCTCTTGCGCTCCTTCAGCTGGTATGGCTTGTGGTCATGTGACAGGGCGACAGCGTTGCCGTCCTTGTCGCACAGCACGCCCCGTGAGTCCCCGACGTTGGCCACCGTCAGCTCCCTGTCCGACAACAAGGCCACCAGACACGTAGTGCCTGAGTGGGAGAGAGGGGGGAGATGGACCGGTTGTATCAGCGCGACTCTCGAACGGAAAACAACGGCCACATCAGGACAACCGCTGACGCTCTGAGGAACTGAAAACATCTGAAACACTTTGATTTGAAAATGTCATGACCCTTTTAGTTTAGTTTACTACACTTTATATATTAAACTGTGTTTTTATTGGTCAGAGTACTACGTGTTTCCTGGTTTTATGACCAGCCACTATTAAAGTAATTTTAGTTGAGACGCTAGTTGTTTGGTACGAACAGATTCACAAATAATAGGATATTTCCTGTCATCTTCTCTTTGGTGCGTTTTTCTGGTGCAAAACAAATCCGGTCAAGGTCAGGACCTCTCAGAATCTCCTCTCAGAGAAGAAAGCTTTCCATCTACTCACTACCTCTCATCTGGAGGATTTTCCAAGGCACCTCTCAGCCTGGGTTGTGTTCAATACAGAGTGAAAGGGGGAGGTACTCAAGTCACCAGACATTTACAAATGTCTGTTGTCCTACTGAAACTGATTGGATCTGATTTACCGTCTCAACCCTTCCCCTGTTGTGACTCGGCTTTAACCGGTGTTTGTATTCAGCAATCTTATCACCATGGGGGATTGTCTGTACTTATTCATTATAATCTAAAAGACAAACTGATTTCAGACCGGCACTCCTAAAGCCCCAGACCTGCTTCGTCGTGATTGGCGGAGAGTTTCTCCAGCATGTCTCGATCCACGGCCAGAATGCGCTGCTCCAGAATGCTGGGATAGGAGAGGATGCTCTCCCTCTTCTCCCTCTCATGAGACAACAGCTGTTGTCTCAGAGACTCTGGGAGATGGGCCTTAACGTAGTCCGCAGCCGCCTGACCAAGGGGGGACGGAGCGGGAGGGAGGGAGTGGGAGAGAGCAGAATTAGTTCATAGTAAATGTTGTTTGAACCAGGCCCATTTTGAGTAAACGGGGGTTTTCATCTGTGTTAAGCCTGACTGAGTTGCGGTGTTTTTGAGAAAGACTTTGTGAAAGAAGTACAAGAGCATGGCCAGACGCCTCTGATATAAACAGAGAGTAACGGACATAGAGTTTTAAAATCTCATTTTATATTTTATACGTTTAAAAGAGTTATTTAAATACAGAGATTCCCTTCTAGAACGCCAAAGGCTTTCTTTCCAGAGGCTTCCATAGACATCTACAGAGTACGGATGTAGATTGTTTGTTGTTCACGTTAAGACAGCACATCCAAACACAAACTATTCATTCAGCAGGACCAGATATTGTATATTTAGCTTCCTCCACAGTCCGGGTGTGTGTGAGTCTGTGTGTGCGTGCGTGCGTGTGTTTGGTCAGTGCGTGGGGCAACTCCCACCATGTACGAGGTCAAAGTGACCCAGCCTTTAAATTCATAGCTCAAGCATGTCACTGTCACCATGGCCACAGGTGACAACATTACACACATCAAAACATTACAAAGGTGCAGCAACACACACATTTATAAACAGCCACTTCTTCTCCACACCTTGAGGCTGGTCACAGAACAGTACCCGGCTAGTCACATGTAGAACTGCAATCTGAATGGCACCAACTGTCAGCCCAGGCTCCCAAACATCAGCACCTCAAGGCTGAAATAATTAGCAGGTCTCATTTCTTTGGGGATATCATTGTTCAGACACGACACGAGGGGATTTTATTTCCTTAAAGGCTTGCTCCTGTAGTGGTCAAAATGCACATCCAAAATGACCACCTCACGTGCAAACATGCCGTCTTCTGATTTTAGAGTATACACACTTGACTGGTGATACAGTACCAAAATCGGCAGAAAAAGCTAATTGCCCAGAGAAAACTGAAAATGAATCTCAGGTGAGACACATCATAGTGACTAGCTATTAGATTGTAGTCTAAGTTAACGTTCTCCTGTCAGACTAAAGGCAGAGAGGATTTACAAGTACCACACGAATATTCCAACAAGTTATGCATCTCCAAATGTAGTCAATACTCTCTCTTATGTGGGCCTAACATTAAACGCTAGCCAGGCGACCCATGATATATTACATAACAAAACACTGCAGAGCATTATTATTGTTTTGGAATCAGCTGACATCTTTTGGTAATTGTAATGGCGAAGATCGACACAGATGTCTCTAGAGCAGCATTTGTGACTTCTGAAATGTCTCATAGTGTGTAAAAAATAAGTCACAGAATGTAGCGCTGTGCGACTACTTTGCAATAACAACACTGTGAGAAAGTTCTCCCGGCGTGGCAGATGGCTTCCCCACACACGTGGTCTGTAGGCTACCTTGGGAATTCCCTGACCCTGTCATAGCAGAAGGGGGAGAAAAGGGTCACGCCCATATTGGCAGCACACAAAGCCTAAGGACTTTCTCTTTGTGTGGGAGCCCAGTTCTATTTCCTTCTTTCTTTTAGCTGAGGATAATACAGAAACACGCTGTTCACAATGGGGGGGGGGGTTAGTCTGTTTGCCATGGAAAGGTACTGTTAGGTTCACTCGTGAATAGCCGAGGCCAATGGAGACTGGCAGCTGTACTGCAGAGGATTCTAATTCAGCTGGGAGGGCCAGACGCCTCTAGACTATGTTTAGTGCCTTGGGCCTGGTAAAAGTGCATTGCAAATAAATTTAACGAAACAATCAATGTCGCAGCTATTTGATGTCCAACAGACTGTGACCGACACATCCGATAGAACAGCTGAGACCACAGAGGTCCTATGAAGCTGACAGTTCTCATATTATTATTATGATTGTGTTATTAATGGTGATAAACATACAGGCCATTTATTTATACCCACACCGTGGACACCTACCTCACCACCGTGACCGTCAAAAATCCCGAATATCGACGGGTGACTCTTGTTGGTGATGTCGGTGAGCACCTCGAAGCGGTCCTCCATGTGGTCACGCCGTCCCTGAATTGAGTACACCGCTACATTGTCATTTTTGAACTCCCAGGTTTTGGAGAACTCCGCGTCTAGGACGTTCAATCCCCCCAACCTGTCGTTCTGCATTATCTCTGCGACTTTCCCCTTCACCATCTTCACCGCATCCCGGCTTGACTTGACGATGGTCTTCACCTCATCGGTGTGAAAGAAGTAACTCCATAAGGCCAAGCTAATGCATAGCAGAAACAAAGTCTCTGGCCTCAGGAGGAAATAACGCATGATCCGACCCAAAAGAGACAACAGCGTCATTGTGTCTCCTATCATCACACGCAAGAAAACTGCTGACGGTTGCTCCCCTAGTGTAATTCACTCCATTGTGTCCGTTAGAGGGATTGATAGTAACAATCAGATATAAAATTCACCGTCAAAATGTCTGTTAGAACTACTAGCATATAATGAGCTGGCTTGAAATTGTCAATATATTCCCAACACTTACTCAGAAGCCGAATGTGACGCCGAACTGCAGTGGTCATCGGCTTCGCACGCGGTCTTGAAATACACGAGTGAGACTGTCCTGGCTCTTGAAAGAACAGCTGCAGCTTTACCGACAAACCCGTTACGAAGAAGCTGTCTGCTGTGGCCCATTGTAGGCTTGGCAAATAAGGTGCAAAATCCCACCAGAATTTCTTATCAGCGCCTAGTAGGGATTTGATGACCTCTTTCTGCGTCATACAGTCTATGTTTTGCTATGACCCCGTTTCTTATCGGCGAAATGCTACTATGATTCTATTCAGCTATCTTTACTCCAGCGCTCTACCCTCCCGCATCAAAATCAGTTTCCTCTTCCATCCCCCGGTCTTCAACACTTGTCGGTAGTGAGTATGCGCAGCAACATAGAAAAAAATAACATCCTAGGCAAACATTTTATGTAGGCTTTTTTTCTTCAACTATCCCGTTATTGTACTTAACCTGTTATATAACCCGAATCATCCCATAGGAATCGAGTTATTGCGATATGATTACAATAATATTATTACATGAAGTACTTCAATTATATTCAACTGGTAGGCCTTTTAGACATTTTACACTTACTGTCAGGTGTGTCAATATTGCGATGGAAAGGGGTTGTGACTGAATTCTTCCAAGAGCACCCGAAGACCAACACGAGGAACGATGCAGCCCTCTGGTGGCTGATTCGATAACCATTTGCATCCAATTGATATACCAATATACCTGCATTTCGCAAACAGCAAGCAAAATGTCAAAGGCATTAATTGGATGAAGGAATAATGGAATATACATAGTCAAATTCAACTCTTGACCTGCAGAATCAGTTCCACTAGTTTTTTCAGTGTTCCTGTTTAATCAGTGGCAAGTAGCACAAAATACATACTTTTTTTGCCTGCTGAGGTGTCTTTGGCCCTGAGCACTTCCCCAGGTGACTATTACATGAATAAACAATAAGGAAAAGGAGCGCTTTGTGTCCACAGTGATCATGAGCCTTCATCAGGGCCATGAGTAAGGGGGCCATGTAATGAGGCCCCTAAAGCCCCAGAGAGGAATGCCCCTATAGAGACGGAGAGTGTTTGTTTCACAGAAAAGACCACGTGGCAGCAGTCAAGGGGATTCAGAGTCCTAAACTCAACCCCCCCTTTTCAATGTCAAGGCGGAAGGTGGACATCCTACCCATAAAGTCTTTTGAGAAGGGCTTGTGAAAGCCGTGCCGGGTTTCCTGAAGGTTGACTGGATGTTGGAACAGGGCGGCCATGGAGACCGGTCTGAGACATGCATACCTCCCTGAGCGGTTCTGTGTCGGACCATTCTGCTTTGAGCTGAAGCCACCGAGACCAGATGGGCCCACCTCTGTCTCGATCAGGACACACAACCTGGTAATGTGTGTCACATATCAGAGGAACGGGAAAAACAAAAAAGAAACCTGTGTGTTGGATGTTATTCTAGCATTTCATGACCTGATTCCTTAGGTTTCACCCTGTCCCCCAATCCACCCAACCCCGCTCATAATCCCAGTCTACCCTCCCCCCGCCTCATCTCATTGGTCAAGGTAAGGAGGCAAGAGGCCAGCAGTCCCAATAAAAGCGGTTTGTGGTTGGAGCCACCCAATCCAGGGAATTAGAATGACAGCGAGACGTTTCATTTAAAGGTAAACACTGAGTGTCTTTACTTGAGGTACGTTGCTTTAGCTGAGGTAACCGTTTTGGTTTTGGTCAGTGCTCAGATCTGTTCACAAATTGAAAGCTACTTGTTATTAAATATATTTCACTGGCTCCTTTGGTGCTCTGTCTCTCCCTCTTAGATAATCACACGGCAACAGTCGCTGACATGCCCTCGCTTCACCTGCTACCCATGCTGATCGCCCTGCTTCTGGTGGCCTTGATGGCAACCGATTTGTCCGCAGCCAGAACCACCCGCTGGGCTAAGACTCAGAGCACAAAGAAGCCCCCTCGTGGAGCTGGTACCGGAGGAGGAGTTGGAAGCACCCAGCCGGGCCGTCAGAGCTTCCGGCAAACCACCGCGGCCCCGTCCAGCACTCTAGGCACTGAGGGGACCACCGAGGACGCCACGACGGACACCTTGTCCCTGTCGCCCACTGACAGCACCACCTATCCGGGCGATACTTACACAACGGGGTATCAGACGGATGCCACAGCGCTCCCTGGAGGCGGAATGGGGAACTACACGCTAGACTACACCCAGTGCTTTTTAAACATCTGCGAGTGCTGCCCGCCTGAGAAAGGCCCCGTGGGGCCCCGCGGGGAGAAGGGCCCCCCAGGGCCAGCGGGAGAGAGGGGTTTTCCAGGTAGTCTAATGACTATACTTGGGGCCAATTTCAGGGTGGTGTGAAAGTGTGTCCTCTCGGTCTGTGTGTCATGGACGTCCCTCATAGTTCGTGTGGAGTGCATGTGTTCTGTTTGTGTTTGTAGTCCTGAACATGCACTGATGTCCTTAACCTCCTCTCCTTCCTGTATTCTGTCAGGGGTCCCTGGGCTCAAGGGGAATGTGGGGTTCACAGGTCCCCCTGGACTGGATGGAATGCCTGGGGCTACGGGACTGGAAGGTGATAAAGGTAAACCATAAAAAATGCTGTTATACAAATGTTAAACGTGCCGTCCTGTCTCATAAGCACTTACATGGTCTGAGTAAATGTTTTTTGTAAGAATTGTAATTTATAAAATATCTTCTCAATTGCCCTCCAAAAAAATTAAACACTACTTAGAAAATTACTGGCTGAAATCATATTAAAATGTGCATCACTGTAACCTGTGTTTTTGCATTTGAAAGACAAAGTGTTAGCCACTCTATCTGTTACCAAGCCCCAGAAAACGGCAGTTTGCCGCCAGTTTTCATGAAATTGCCAATTTTGAATTAACACAGCCTCATTTTGGGAACCGATATTCATCCTCATGACGTGATCGTCTCACTCCAATGACAGGTGAAAAAGGAGACCAAGGAACCGCAGGAATGCCTGGTGTGCCGGGATTACCTGGCAAAGTTGGAGAGAAAGGTATAAAGCATAATGATGTAATCAGAGTAATGAGCCGAGTGATGTCATCTGAGTGATGAGCAGAGGGACGAGCAGTCATTATAGTGCCAGTGTTATAGTGCGACATTAGGTAATGCTAGTGCTAGTGTAAAACTGGAGGAGAGTTCTAGTTTCCAAAAACTGAATTGAAACTGTTGTTGCATGATTAAAGACTTTTGTCCTTACATTAAGTGACTATGTGTCTTCACACAGGTGACGTAGGCCTCAAAGGAGAGAAAGGAGAGCCAGGAGTTCCTGGCTTGAAAGGAGATCCAGGAGACAGGGGCAAACCTGGGCGTAACGGCACCCAGGGTGACAAAGGAGACATGGGTAGAATTGGCCCCAACGGACCCCCTGGGCTGCCTGGCCCAATGGGACTGCCTGGGGAAAAGGGAGAGCGTACGATCGGGGAGAAGGGAGACAAAGGTCAGCCGGGCTTAACTGGCCCTCCTGGGCCAAGGTCGGAAGCGGGCCCTGCAGGAGCCAATGGAACCGATGGTTTACCTGGACCTAAGGGGGACAGGGGCGCTCCAGGACCCCAGGGAGCCAGAGGGGACGCTGGAGGGCGTGGGCCCCCAGGGCCTCCAGGTTTGAGGGGCCTGCCTGGGCTGAAGGGAGAGAAAGGTCCCAGGGGCCCCAGGGGCGTGCGGGGTCCCGTGGGCCCTCAGGGGGAAACACCGGAGCAGGTCCGGTCGGCCTTCAGCGTGGGCCTCTTCCCCAGCAAGTCTTTCCCGCCCCCGGGCTTGCCCGTCAAGTTTGATAAGATCCTCTACAACGAGGAGGAACACTGGGACGCCGCGACCAGCAAGTTCAACTGCACCCACCCCGGTGTGTATGTCTTCTCCTACCACATCACCGTGCGCAACAGGCCACTGCGCGCCGCCCTGGTGATTAACGGCGTGAAGAGGCTGCGGACGCGCGACTCCTTGTACGGCCAAGACATCGACCAGGCTTCCAACCTGGCTTTGCTGAGGCTGGCCGAGGGAGACCAGGTGTGGTTGGAGACGCTGAGGGACTGGAACGGAGTCTACTCCAGCAGCGAAGACGACAGCACCTTCACTGGCTTCCTGCTCTATGCTGACCCCAAGTCCTGACCTATGACCTCGTCTCCGACCCCGGCTTGAAATCCGCACGACCTTTATCTGGAATCTACCGCCGGCTCTGCGTCGACTCAGACTTTTCGCACTTCTGAGAATCTGTTAACACCACTGCTACTAGCTAAACGTTCATGCTTTTTCTGTCACAGTAATTGTACCAAATGCTTGCTGAACATGGATGCGGACGCATTCCCATAATGCACCGCTGGTGGTTTATAACACTGCAATAAAACACTGCTAATGCTTGAAATTGAAAGTACATTTTGTGACTTGCAGGTGTGAAGATCACTGCAGTAGATTTTACTATAATCGATCTTAGCTTTGTCAGCTACACTGTCACATCTATGATTATGGACACAGTCTCAGCCAGTGATGGGCTCCTGTGTTGCTCAATTGGTAGAGTATTCTGTTTGCAGTGCCAAGCAGGGTTGTGGGTTAAATTCACACAGGTGGGCAATTAGGAAAAGGATGCACTCATTAAAGTAGGTCACTTTGATAACTGACTAAAAAGTGAATTAATTAGTTTATCTTAGCTTAACAGAAAGCGCCCTCCATCATCGTTCTGTCATGGAAATATAGCTTCAAGGTTGGCATTTTGATGCTGGAATGCATTACGTAGACGTCAATTGTATCCGTCTACTGTTAACACATAGATGTTTTTCTGCCCACCAGAGGGCACTGTGACGGCACCGTTTGAAAAGGAGAAAGGCTAAGTAGTGGTTATTGACTATAGAACTATTGAATTTAATGTGCAAATACATGTACAGTGTTGATATTAATACCACATTTCCAAAGATAATAAATGGTGGCCAATTTAATGCCAGCTATTCTAGCCCAAACAAGATAACCTGTCAGTAAATCAGCTCAGAAACAGATATACGAAATAAATATAAATGTGACCAGAAAAGTCGCTGATAAAAAAATAAAAATAAAAGGTCGCATTTTTATGTACACTAACTATGCACAAATATACATGAACTCTGTAGGGACACTACTGCAGTGCACTGACAGTAGACACACACACACACACACACACACACACACACACACAAAAACACTTTTAGGCACCAGAAAAATATCCCCTACCCGAACCCTAATGTCAATAACATAACATATACCTTAAAACTTAACTCTAATCATAGTACCTGAAACCTAATACCTAAACCTCCAACTAACCCCAAGGGTAGGTTTTACATTTTAATATGTGGGACTTAAACTCACAAACACATATGATGATATATACATTGGTATTACATCTTCAAAGGATGGATTAGGAGAAGTATGTGATTTATTAGTATATCATTAAAAAGGTGACATTAAAAAGGCAATGTGATGTCACAAAGGAGCTGTGGGACATCACAGGCCCTCTGTTAGAAGACTTCATCTCTATGCAAATTGTATCTGACACTCCGTTTCTATGTAAAAATCATGGAAACTAAACTCCTTCTAAAACATTCTATAACACTGTGGCTTCTATAACACAGAAACACACATGTTACTGTAAACATTAGCTCTAAGAGAAGCAA
This sequence comes from Esox niger, assembly GCA_016801105.1. Lineage (NCBI taxonomy): Eukaryota > Metazoa > Chordata > Actinopteri > Esociformes > Esocidae > Esox > Esox niger. The sequence goes on along the minus strand of JACXGJ010001613.1, from coordinate 31,434 downwards.
GTTGTCCCGTATTTACAGAAAGACAAGGTTGCATGGATGAGGGAGAGAGCTGGCTCTGAACAGTCTCAAGAGCAGGAGAACCGGGTCAAGCACTCAGATTACCAAGGAAATCGGTGAATCACCACCCAAAGCAATGAATGATCCAAAGCAAGTTAAAATTGTGACGCCTGTCTCTCTACATCTCATAGCATCATCACAGGGAGGCCGACAAAACAGATATTCTTCTCGGAGTGACTGAGTAACCTCCTTCTCTGGTACCTATCCTTAACAATTCCTGTGGAGAACTAAGTGATTCACCCTGTCTCAAAGACGCCTCTTCATCAGCAAGTCAGGGGGAACATAATGTTTCCGGTTTGCCGGCACCAGAGTAGGGAGGATATCAGAGATTGAGCCCCACTCACGCCTGAGAGCAAGGACGATAACTGACAAACCAAACAGCACGGCACCCATAACAACACACTCACTACATAGCAAGAGGGCAATGTCAGCAAACGCAACACACCGATCACGGTCGAGTTATGCCAAGGAGCGTGGCTGGTGGTGTTACTGAATGACCCCATCGTCCGCTCAATGCTGGACAACTAAACATTATGTTTCAAATTGGTGACTGAATGCAAATGTACTGTTTTATATTGCAATCTGACAGTGGACATCAACCGTTAATATTGACAGGGAGTGATCTGCTGGGTGACTTAAGTTTGACCCGTGAGATCTGAGGGGGTTATTACTGTGGATTGACTAACCAGTTTGACCAAGGGACGTCTGGATTGGAACTGGACGTCAGCACCTTGGGACATGGGGTGGTGTATATGAGAATAAAGAAATACCAGGCGTTAGTTGTTTTGAAAGAACTAACATGTCAAGTAAATGTTTTGCCTGTAAATTGTTTTACAGTAGAAGTACAGAAACTGACATTTAAAAACTAGAAAGGAATCCAAACACTGAATTACAGTGAATGTACAGTGGCTTCGGAAAGTATTCAGACCCCGTCACATTCCCCACAAAATGTGCCTTTTACAGCTTCGAGTCTTCTTGTGTGCCTCTACCAGGTTGGCACACCTGAATTCAGGCGGTTTCTCCCATTTTTTTCTTGCAGATCCTGTATTGTTCAGCAGGTATTGTTGTGGCAATTTCTTAACTAATGTATTCTGGAGACATGTTTGCTTATCTATTACATGGTATGTAACTCTGGTCTTTGGTTGTGACATGCATCTGTATTTACTCTATGGAGAACTCCTGGTTTGGTCAACAGACCAATTACACCACCACTACACAATGTGTGCATGAGGGATTAAAAACTATTTGGAAACGTTCTTTCAAAACATAAATATAAACACAGATCTATGAATTTATTGGGGGTGGGGTGTAGAATATATAGAAAAGAATGAAGGAACCAGTCATTTTCTACTATGCCTTTCAGGACAAATCTATACTATTTCCACATCTACTATAATACTAATGTTACCTAATATTCATGCAGCAGTGCTGTCCTGCATGCCTTTCTCACTGTTTGTACACAACATGTCGCGTTTACTAATAACAAAGAGGATTATGTTTGGTTAAAATCAAATAAATGCAATTTCGAGTTTGTGAGACTTAGCCTGTTACACCTGACTTATAACTGGTCTGTCAGTCACGTACGTCCAATTAAAACCGTGACCAGGTCGACAGCGCCCCCTATGAGCGGAGACTGACAACTGTGTCTATCCCCCGTCTCATTTCCCCAGGTCCATTAAATGAGACAAACCGTTTCTGTTTGTTTATATTCATGTGTGTTAGTGCATTTATTTGTGCGTGTGTGCGTGCGTGTGTGCGTGTGTGTGCATTTCAAAGTGCCCCCTGTGTGTGTGTGTGTGTGTGTGTATACTGTTGTGTGAATATCTAAATAACGGCCATGGTTGTGTAGGCAGTGTAATCTGCATCCAGCAGGCTGGATCCCCACTGTGTGAGAGGCAGTGTATTGTTCCTGCTGCACAGGAGATAACAACTCATTAACATACAGAATCATTTGGCTGCGAGAGGCACTCCGCCATCCATCTGCACTGAGCTGATAAATACGCACGCGCATGTGTGCAGACACCCTCGTGCACGTGCACACACACACACACACACACACACACACACACACACACACACACACACGGGCGCTTTCTTTTTGGCATTCTCTTTTTCTCGGTTCTCCTGTTTCTGGATGGACGGTCTCCAGGCAGCAGGTAGAGGTTTGGCAGTGGAGCCGCGGTGCTGCTCGTGGAGGTCACGGTCCAGTTCTGCAGCCCAGCGTGGAGAGGAGAGGTCCAGAAACACCCGGGGAGCCTCCGGCTTCCCAGAAACACAGCACTTTGCTTCTGCGGCGTACAGCCAAAACAACAGCAACTCATAGAATTTGTTTACTACATTATTATCATTACATAAAATGATTGATGTCACATTTATGCATTATCGCGCTTTCAGTTGTTTAGATCCCATGGTTATGTGTCTTATCATCACGAACCGGTCACTCCGTGTGGGATGAGATTTTCTGGTGACGCCCTAAGATGGACGACGAGTGTGGAGGGTCTTACGACGGCAAATCACTTTCACAATGGCAGGATATCCTGAAGGTCACTGAGCCACGTTGACCTTCGTAGGAAGTTGTCACTCGGTACCAGGAAGTGAGGATTCCAGGCTCCACTGACAGGGTTTAACGTGCCATACAGGAGGTCATGGATTTACTGCGTATTGTCTCGCAGGCCAGCTGGAGGGGATGGTAGTCAAGTGCATTTGTGATTAATTTAGCACCAACATATAGGAACAAGGTGTATTTTTTATTATGGCAATTCTTTGACCATTAGTCTGAATAGTGTTTATGAAATACATAATAGGTATTCTGCTGTCTTTTCCTCTGTTTGTTTTATTCAGCATTTTATATAAAAGTCATTGATTTAGCATTGCGTATAATACAACAGAAGTTATTTTTTCATTTGTTTTTATTTACTAAACTGAACAGACAATGTCCCTTTGCTTTATCGGAGTTCATAAAATAGTAACCAAAGGTACCAAGATAGGCTACTAAATATCTGCTTGAAAATTAGTCATTAAATAACAAAACAACAGGAAGTACTCACTTCCTCACTGTTTACTGTTTACTGGCATTATAATACATCTGGTTTTGTTGCTATCCCAACAGAGAGCCGAGGGAGTATTTAGGAGGCGACATACTTAAGGTGTACCATACCAAAGCACTACTGCAAAATAGTGGAAAAAACATTCAAATAGACATTTACTGTGTAATATACAAAATGGTTGGGTGACTTGTGGATTCGCTGGACCTCAGGATATAGTACATGTACCTCTTAACAGGAGAACAGAATTTTCTTTAAGCTGCGGTTCTAGTTCCGGCTATGATGTTCGTCTGTATGTTTAGGTGATGCCTTAGATTGTACTTAATTTGTTATGCCTGTGTGTGTGAGTGTGTGTGTGTGTGTGTGTCTAACGGTCATTTGCCATGCTGCTTCGTTGTGCTGTACTCAATGATAATTATGTGTGACACAAATGAATAAATAAGGTACCACGTTTGTTATCTAATGATACGCGTTTGTCATGGATTTCCTAGTTGACATCTTGTACGCCCCCTTCTGACGGAGTGTACTGTTTCTGAATAGAATCCTTGAAAAAACAGAAACTGATCAACAGCACCGGCCTTTAACCCTGTCTAAAGCACATCACTTAACATGAACCACGGTCAAAATATTTCAGAAGGTAACGCTGTATGTACAGGCTTTCAGAATGGGTTGTAAGTGCGTGCCAAATCCTCACTTAGTTCAACACACTCTCAAGCAAATAGCTGTCTTTAATGCGTTCTGATGTGTGGGATTTACTGCAAGGACTTGACTTCAAGCCATTGCTATTCGGGAAGAAGCTACACTGACCCAAAAATGACCCAGATTGAGAACTGGTGAAGTTGGATTTGAACCCGAGGAAAGAACATGATGGCATTTCGATTGTAAGGTTCCTGGTGTACCCCCCACTACGTCCCCTCATGGTACCATGGCAACAATGACCTAACGATGATGTCATAGGATTTATGCTGTACTTCTAATCATGACTCGATACAGAAGCACTTTGTGCTGTATCTGAACACTGATAATGCAAAAAAACATGAGGGGTCCCTCAACCCAGCTCCTAAACGCCATGAAGCATGCAGAATATACACAAAGTCTTTCACTATGACAACCAAGTGAACGAAAGAAGACCATCGTGAGCAAGCTGCCATTGGTTTCAGTGTGGACTGATTAGAATCCTGATTAAGTGAAATTCTGAGATCAGCGCGCTCCGAGAACCTAAAGCACCACGCATCAGATGAAGCTAAGTTATCCTAGCGCACCTTCTCACACTTATCCATACTGGAGTCGTCCTCTGTCAGGGATAAAAGTCAATCCCTTGGTCTTCCTACTGTCCACCTTCACCACCATCAACTCTGTCACCACCATTACGCCGTCACCACCGTTACGCCGTCACCACCGTTACGCCTCACTACGGCCACACCCGTGGCCGTCATCGCTGTCCGCCGCCGTCTTGTGGCCGTGCGTTGCGCCTCATGTCCCTGCCACGCGGGGCGGGCACAGTCCTCTGGGCCGGTGGTGAGTCCTGGTCCTCGGTGAAGCTCTCGGGGCTGCCGTCCCCATCCGGCAGACTACCGCAGCTGGACCCGGGTGACAGCGTGCCATGTAGGAGCAGGTCGTCCTCCGTGGCCAGCCCCACCGCGTCCTGACGCGGCCCCTGGGGCCCACCCTCACGGCCCCCAACCAGCAGCCCCGTGCCATCACCCCTTTCCAAGGTGTCCCCCCCGTCCTGGTCGTCCAGCAGGTTGGACAGGAAGCTTATGTACTTCATGGCCAGGCGCAGGATCTCGTTCTTGGACAGCTTCTTGTCCGGCGGGTGGGTGGGGATGAGCTTACGGAGCTCAGAGAATGCCCCGTTGACGTTTTGCTGCCGCCAGCGCTCTCGGCTGTTGGTGAAGATCCGCCGAACAATCTTCGGCTGCCCGGCTGGTGGAGATGAGGAGGAGAGGAGGGAAGGGGAGGTGGGAAGGGGAGGAGAGGAGGAGAGGAGAGGAAGGTAGGAGAAGAGGGTAGGTGGAGAAGTGGAAGAAATGCAATAAGATGGGAAGGGACAAAACACAAACAAGGAGTAAGACTCGTCAGCCTGAACGGTTTCTTCACTCAGTTTCGTCATTGACGTCAGGCTCGGTCTTTGGCTTAAAGTGCCGTACCGGGCTGAAGTGGTCACTTCAGACGAAAGCCTTTCTCTTCACATAGTAAATTGAAAAACATGAAGTGATGAGAATGTGTTGGGGGTGGTAGAACTGAGGGCAATGAAAGAGACAGTGATGAGTGGAGACAGCAGTAATGATGAGGTTAATCAGCTGTTAATTGTGAGCAGACAGAAGTAGGAGCATAAACAAATGATAGAAACACATCAGAAAGTAAGCCGTTATTTTTACTTAGAAAAGCACATGCTTATCTGTTTCTGTTCATACTCCACCTTATGTGAAGTGGTTTGGACTTAGGCGCCGTTACTAGAGTGTTGGTTTGGCGTGGTGTGTGCACTGGCTAGGGGCTATTCTTAGTTTTCCTACATTGATGTCAGAAGTGAAATGCGGTCTGAAGGTGCTGGAGGAGGTGGTGGCAGGTGATGGGAAACCACACCTCAGTATGTGGAGGTACTTCAGCATCTGATGCCATACATGGATATTACCAATGATGAACCATTTTCATATGTCGTCGTTATATGTGGGTGCATCTAGCCAACAGGCAAAACCCACGGCTCGCCTCAGAAACTCCCGGCCTGCGCCGTGTTTCTCTTGGAACACAAGAGCCTCTCTTAATCCTCCATTTCACTATGCAGCAAAGCCTTGGCAAGGCAGTCGATGACTCCCTCCACCATCTTTTACACTACGCCCATATTTGCCTGGCTGAGTGGGTGACATAGAGAATTAGATGCAGTGTGGTACAGGTGTTTTGAATGAGATAACGGTACGTGTGACAGATCAGGTTTAGGAGTCTTCTTTATGTTGATGGTCAGTCACCGCTTTTATTCATCGCCTGCCAATGTTAGTGGATGAATGGAATGGGGAGATGTTGGTATGAGGGGAGGACTGAGTGGAGGACTTTGGGATGAAGGGAGGACTGAGAGGAAGATGTTGGGATGATGGAAGACTGAGAGGAAGATGTTGGGATGATGGAGGACTGATGGGAAGACATTGGGATGAGGGGAGGACTGAGAGGAAGCTGTTGGGGTGAGGGGATGACTGAGAGGCCTTTTGGATGAAGGGAGGACTGAGAGGAGGCTTTTGGGATAAGGGGAGGACTGAGAGGAGGATGTTGGGGTGAGGGGAGGAATGAGAGGCCTTTGGGATGAAGGGAGGACTGAGAGGAGGCTTTTGGGATAAGGGGAGGACTGAGTGGAGGATGTTGGGATGAGGGGAGGAATGAGAGGAGGATGTTGGGATGAGGGGAGGACTGAGCGGAGGATGTTGGGATGAGGGGAAGAATGAAAGGAGGATGAGGGGATGAGGGGAGGAATGAGAGGAGGGTGTTGTGATGAGGGGAGGACTGAGAGGAGGATGAGTGGAGGACTGAGAGGAGGATGTTGGGATGAGGGGAGGATTGAGAGGAGGATGAGGGGATGAAGGGAGGACTGAGAGGAGGATGTTGGGATGAGGGGAGGACTGAGAGGAGGACTATAAGCAGAAGGAGGACCCAGCAGAGGTGCGTCTTACCATACTTATAAAGATCTAAAATGCGCCTACCCTCGTCGAGCTCAACCTCGTAAGGCGCAGGGCGGCGCTTTACCCTGCTGCTGGGATACATGCCGTACTGCTCTGACTCCCCTCCGAGACTGGTGGCACAGAGCAGACACAGCATGGAGCACAGGAATACACACAGGCACGCGCACGCACGCACACACACACACACACACACACACACACACACACTAATATACATACAATGTACATTCACTGACACGCATGCTATTCATACACACTCATATGGATACTATTTGTAAACTCTACCCAATGTACTGTTATTACTCACTACCATGGTCACATACTGTTTAAACACGGGCACAACAATACGATTTACAGGCAATATAAAACATTTTCATGAAACTGGTCAGCTTACTAATGTCTTTGTGGGTAGTGTGAAGAATCCAGTACTTTATGTTGTATGAGGTGAATATTGCATTACTCTGGGAGCACCTCTTCTAAGAGAGTAGACAAGAGGACTTAAATCCCAAGCAACCTGCCTGCTGATTCCAACATTGCTACTGTAGTAAGTAAAAGCTGTGAGCTTGGAATGCTTTGGAGAGCATTGGTGAGGAGCAGATTTGTGGTAAATATCCTTCGTTTTTTTGTAGCAGACCAAACCATACTTCTTCCTTCAAACCAGTTTTTTTGGTTTTAAAACACAAGGTGTTATGTTGACACAGGTAAGTAACCTGAAATTCTTGCATGTAAAATTAATCAAGATGAATACATCTGACTGAGCTTAATCGACACAATTAACCTGGAGGAATATGCACTGACTGACACCTTGATAGATTTAGACAATCATTATTTATAAAAATGTGTTACAGACAATTTTCTATTTCTTAAAAAAATATGTAAAAGGCCCAGTAAAAGCCTAAAAATAAGTATTCCGTCTTAAACATATTAAAATTAGACGTCTGAGCAATATTTTTTTAGAGTGGTTAAAATACAAACATTTTCAAATAAATGCCTTAAACGTTATTATTTCTTTTATTTTACCTGTTGATGGCGGCGAGAGGTTGTGCCAAGTTGTAGAGCATCGCTCGCGCCGGGAGAGGGAACGCGTTGGGGCTCAGCTGAACCATTCGAGCGTCGTTCAGCGCGTCTCGATGCGGCAGCGGCAACGGCACGGGTGGTCGGCGAAGCTCCGTGATCGGTACCGTGTGACTGTCCGTTCTCTGCTGTCCCGCCTTTATATCGTCCCTCCTCGAGAGCTCAATCACTGGTACTTCCCTTTTCAGATCAAGCGCTTCGTAAGCGGTTTCCTTGGCAACGCCGTTGAGGATGATGGTCCCGTTGCGCGGGTTTCGCAGAAGCGCGTCATCTGTCTTAATCCCCTCCCCAGTGAAGTTTCCCTCCTTCGAGTCCAGGTGGTTGCATCCATTCTCCCTGATGATGGAATCCTGCTTCAGTGGACTGCACGATTTGGCACCGGGACTTACAGGACAAAGCTCCGGCTTCATTTTTTCCATCATTTCATCCCGTTGCAACTATATCCTATAAAATGTCTGTCTTTAAATTAGATGTCGAACACACCACCCTATAAATAAAAACACTCTGTAAATCCATCAAATTAAAACAGAATGACATATAAACATTCAGTTATTTATTCTGGTGAGAGACATATTCCAAGCAAAGGCTGTATATAAAGACGTTTCACTCCATGATGTCATATCATTGTACGGTGTGAAAGGGCCTCGGGTATGGACTACAGCCAGAAAGCACCGTTACAAAGAAAACATGTTTTGATGTATTCTATATAGCCAGGAAATTTGCAAGAAAATAACTCTTAAAATGTATAACTTGCGGATAACATATTCGATTAATTACGTCGGTGTCATGTTTAACCAATGGTCACAACAGAATGTCATTAGAATGTCGTTGTTGTGTAGGGTTGTGTAAATCAATCTAGGACCATCGAATCAAATGATTTGATATTATTAAAAAAATGGGCCCACAATTAATAATTCTCAACACTTTAAGTGCAAAACATTTAATGTTTTTTGCAGAAAAAAGCGAAAACAATAACCTAGAAAAAATAGGAAAAACAGCATAATGTGCCGAAATTATCTGAGCTCGTTCTAAAACAGAATACTGGACGCATTTAATGGTCAATCGTCTGTTTTGTTCTTCGAAGTCCTTTCCCATTTTATTTCTAAAGACATTACGATGGCGGCCTTTACTATAGCCTGGAGAGGAAACAATCATTGTGACATTTCAAATGACAATTGGTATGAATAGGTTTTCGAGAATTCTTTTATTAAATTCATTTTTAGGAAGGAAGAGAAATGCCGCCTATATTGTGCGCTTTAACGTTTGTCATTTGATCTTACAATTAGCCTTCTTATGCCTATTTGACTTGGTCATTTCTAAGAGGGTAGCCTATGTCTACGTACATGTTTTTCTTAGTTGTCCACGTCGTTAATTGTAGAAATCCCATCTTGGCCTTTATAAAGACCCCCTATAATTATATATAGGTAAATATATGTATCTCTCACACATCGTAAGCAGTATGATCCAGTATTCACACACTTCGATTATATATATGCATCAGACATTTGTAGCAAATGTTGACATAACCGAGCTGTGGTTCGGAACGTAAATAAATGCTTCGTTCAGCGTACTTTCTGCTGTGGTTTTGAAAAATATGAAATACACCATAACCAAAAATAACGAAGAACGTAAAGACAATCATTGACTGTGAGCTAATAATATAGGCAACAACTGTCACTGAGAATATTACAAACAAAAATATTCTAACAACGAAACTTAACTTTTGATTTGGCTACGGCCCCAATTGTGTTTTCATTATTTCCCAAGAAAATGATAGGCCCCAAAGCGTTCTTAATGGATCCCAAAGTGTTCACTGAACGAACAATAACGAATAAACAATTCATACACATTCCTTATTGTAATTCAAGAACAATTATCGTGCAAAGCCGAAGCATGAAAAATGAAATATTGATGCGTTTTATGCACTTACCGTTCCCGACATGTTGTTGATGTTAGTGTAAAAGTGGAGCCATTTTGTGAGTGGGTCATCCATGTCTGAGTTTTTTTTAGTGCCCGTGAAGTGCGGTGTGGAACTGGAAGTGAGGTTTGAGTTATTCCTCACTGCGTCCAGCGCTCCCGCTCAGTATGGGGAGCGGAACACCAGCGCAATGTGGCCAGGCGAGATAAGCGCACGGCAGCGGCCTCTTCGTTCCCGATAAGCCCCTAAAGTCATTATTTATGAAATGATTCATTATTATTTGGCTGTCGTAGGCTGTATAGGCTTGTGGAGGGCAACGCATAAAAAAGATATGGATGCAGCTCCAGTAACTACATCGTTGCGAGGTATAGGCTAAAGGTGGTACATTTTTCTGATATAAAATGTTTCCCAGGAAAACAAACAAACATGTGTTTTCCAAGGTAAGCTTACAATCGGTTTAGTCTTAATGCGCTAGTCATTTTCATATTAGCGAAATAATCACTGATAAAATAATAAGATATAATATGCATTAATTATACATATTCGAGTAAGAAAATGCAGGTCTATTTTCAGTTACATTCGTTAATATCAAAATGTCACAGAGGGCTTAGTCTAGAACTGACTAATGTGTGTATTCTGGTCCAAGAAAAAAAATGATTCAATATCAAAGGACTTCTGAAACTGGGAATTGTTCACTGTCATTGTTTTTATGTAGCCTAACTATCGAGTGGCCTTGCCTGGGATTCATGGCAAATTTAGCGGGGATCCCCTGGGGGCGACATGGCTGCGAGAGATAAACCCGTATCAGCGCCCTTTCATCGGATAAGGGAGGGCGGAATCAGCAGTGACACGCCATCACTGGACAACATACAGTATTCGGCAGGTTAAATGATCAGGATGCTTAGAAATAGGTTTAACGTTTCTTCAAAGTAAGAATAGTAGGCAACACTAATTGGAATAGCTTACAGTATTTCGATTCGGGCTAATACATAGGTTTTAGTTGTTTAGTTCTAGTGAAATGTCGAGGGATGAAACTGCCTTCGATGAGACAGTCTATAACACCTGGCCAATAAACTGGCCTATTTGTATTCGACAACGTATATTCTATACGACCTTTACACATTTCAAACTGTGGTGTCGGTCAGTCACGAGCAGACCGTCTGGCACATTGTAAAGTCGACTGTCACGCACTTCTACAACTGCACGTGCTTTTTTACTGGTCACGACAAGTATCCTACTTACTGGTGAAGCAGACAGAGGAAGCTGAAGGCTAATCAAATAAAAACAAACCTCTTTTAACCCCCACCATATAAAAAAAGATCAAAATAAGGTATCCCTGTACGCCCTATGGGTTGAATATGGTTTGACAAAGAAATGGACCACCTTGCTATATAAACAGCTACTCCAACATTGGTTGCCAATGATCCACTCCATGCTATTGTAAGGCGGGCTTTGTCATGGGAAAAGGCAGCCTGGAAGATTGGATGGAAATGTTGTCATCAAATAAGAATGAGCATCTGTGGCCACTGGTCATTAAGAAAAAATACATGTATAATCAACCATTGACATACAGTAGTATCAGTTATTTATTGTGAAATGAACATTACATAGTCTTCGTTTGCATCATCTTGTGTATCCTGAAACCAAACAACATTTTCGTACTCCTTTGTTGTGTCTAAGACCCGTTTTGATTAACTAAACGTTAAAGTCTAAACCCTATAGACAAGCACAAGGAGGTATATAACATTCTTCCTTTGGCTCTCCCTGAGAAAAACATTTCAGATAATCCCAGCATTTATACATTGTCATGTTTTTACAATCCACTGACAGGGTTAGTGGAAAATTCCGGCGTGGCCGTTCCTCATTGCTAGTTCCGACGGTGTGGCAGGACACGGATGGAGGCGGTGCTGTCGCGGGTCATAAGGCGTGTCACCTGATCCAGGGTCAGCCCAGCCACCGCCTCGCCGTTCACCTCCAGGAGCTCATCCCCGACGCCCAGGAGACCAGAGTACAGGCCCTCCTCGGCCCCATCTCCGACCTGCTCCATGTAGACACCTGAGGGCAGGAAAGGTGAAGAGGGAAACGGATGAAGGCCATCGCCAAGCATCGCATTGTGCACGACGGTTTAACGGTCCACCTGAATATGTTAAATTACAAACAATAAAACATCCCTGGACAGTCGGCTAAAATGCCCTCTCAACCACCCAAATAACACATGTTCAATTAATAAAAACTGCCTCGTTCAAAAGGCTAAAATCATCATCTAATGGATGGAGTGTTATTGTACCTGTGACAGGTCGACCTTTGCCTCGCGAGATGACAAACCCAAAGGGACCGTTCGCAGGTCTGGTGAGCTCCAGGAGGAGGGTGCCGTCCGGGAAGGCCTGAACGACTCGACCCGCGGGGCCCACAGGACCCAGAACCCGAGTGGCTAACATGTTCTCCACGCTCAGAGCCCTCTGCACCCCCCTGCACATGTATTTGGAAACAGACAGTTCAGTGAGGTGGGGACTATGTTCACCTTCAGGAGAAATTAGTCGCAAAATATGTTTCAGATTGGAAATGGCTTCGTACAATAATCCAGCTATAGGGTTTTCTATGCAAAGTATTTGGCCCAGTCAAACATTGCCTAGTGTGGATAAGGTCTCGATGGCATCGCTTTAAGAGCTTCTGGAAAGCTGCCTGGGTTTGCAGTCTGGAGCCATCAGGGACTGTAGTTCCGGTGAATTTTCTCGATTGGAATGAAATGTCTGCTCCATGACAGTTCTTTTACTGTTTCAGAAAAATGTGAAAGTAACGAATCCTACTCTTTGAACATTTGGCAATGCAGGTTGATTTAAAGCCAAGACACAATAAGAACTATTACCCCCACACACACACACACACACACACACACACACACACACACACACACACACATACACGCAGGAACATGCTTTGTACCTCGGCGCCAGGCTGTAAGACACAGGCATCCCTCCCAGAATGGTAGGGCGCTCTGCTCTCCTCTCCAGACTCTGCACTGAGGAGGCTTTCCGGAGCTGGGCCAGTGGGGACACCTGGTGGTGGACAAGGAGATTGCAATGAGCTATCATCATCTGTGTGGACATTGTCTCCCCAAAGGTCCCTGTTTCGAATGTCTCGGCCGCGAAAACAAAATCCCGACATGAAAACGTCGAATGACGGTACGAAAGTAAGGTCACATCGGCATTTAATACCAGATAATAGAACCCGAGATGAACTGAACCATTGAACAGAACCCTGCTGAGGCCAAGTAAATTCCACTGAGTGGCTGGTGCTTACTGTGTTCAGGGCCTGCAGCGAGGGGGTCCTCTGCAGGCCGGTGTTGGAGGCGGGCCTCCTGGTGGGGCTGGGAGAGGCGGAGCTGACCCGGGCCGCTGATACGCTGAGCTGCTCCATGCTGCTGGACCGCCCACCCTTCACCAGCCGGCCCACGCTGTGGAGCCCAATGGAGGAGAAGAACCGCCGGAGCGAGAGTTTGGGTCTGCCGTCCCGCTCTGCCATTGTCCTCCTGTAGACGTCAGAGGAAAACGTTGCGGAAATGCCCGTTTTTAACGCGTACATCCAGTAGCATTCAACTGACTCTGACTGAGACCTGAATCTGGGGTAGGAAACCCTGTGCCTTGGGCGGTACAGGCCCCGCAGTGCTTTGGCAGTACACCAATATGATTGCTTAGCGGACCCGTTGACGAGCGGACAGGACTCAGGATGTTATTTTAAAGAAGACTGGCTAGCCGGGTGAACTGAAGGTTGAACGAAAAATCATCACACTTGGTACGTCAGGTCGGTTACATACGTGAAGTGTCTCATCTGAATAATTGCAATGCATTGTGGGATTGGAATGTATTGTTCAATTGACACAAGATTCTTTAGGAACAACAAGAAGAAGTAAGGTGCCACCTGCATTAATATCAAAGACTAGCTCATAGTAAAAGCTAACCAGAGGTGTAAATTGTACAAAGTAAAAGTACTCTACTGGGTTTGGCTGAGTTCACCACTTTAGGGAAGTAACTAATTAAGATCTAAGTAACCATGTAAAGTGAGTTCAAAACTAACCAGTGATCAATTAAAAATATCAGGTAAGGTCACTTGTTAGTTATGAATTGTTTACCCGGTCACTTAGTTTTTCCTTAGAAACTTCCCAAAACTGGTGAACACAGCCAAGTACTTTGTAGTTTTTACACCTCTGATGCTAACTGCAGCCTGCAACTCATCCCGGTTCCCCGGTTTGGGGAAAGAAAATTCTTGTTGTCTTTTCCTTCTAATCAGGGACCAATTCACAACATGTGATGGAAATTCACTACCAGATGGGAAACAATAAACGTAATTGTTTTGGCCCTCGAAGAACAAAGTCTCCTACCAGATATAAATACAAAGTACACAGATCTGATTGTAATGTGGTGTCAGGTAGTGGCGCCTATACTGACCGCGCCCCTTCCAGGCCCTCCTCCCATTGAGCCTCTGCTTTGAGGTGCTCTGCCCTCAGGAGCTCCGCCCTGAGGTCCTCTGCTCGGGACACGCCCAAGCAGCGCAGTGAACTCCGGTAGTCTGGAAGACCGGCAGGCAGATCTCGACACGTGTCTCCACTCACCGCCACACCTGAAAAAGACACACATTTCAGGTGTTTGCCAGAAACAAACATTCCGTGGACAAACGACCCAAGTGAAATTTGTCTTGGTCTAACGCAAAACATCCTATGTGCTCACCAGCTCCATCCACAGCAGTATCCCAGAGATCTGCCGGAGGGTGGTCGGGATTGATCGTGGCAGGGGCGTACCTGAGGGAGGATGGCCGAATGCAGGGGACCAAGTCTGGGCTTGAGGGAGACCCTGAGGGGATGCAGACAGCACCCTCTCCATGCTGTTCTGTGGTAAGATGCTCGTGGTACTGAGGGCTTCCCCCGGGCCCATTGTCTACGTTGATGAGCCGATACTGAGCCGAGGGCTTGACCCCTCGTTGCCCACCTGCCCTGCTCTTGGAGCTCGACTTCAGGGCCGACTTGATGGGTAGTGGTGAGGTGCTATTTCCCGAGGTTTCCACCTGAGGGCGCTCCAGAGCTACAGGGCTGCCCAGAGCAAAGGTGACGGCTCGCCTACACATGTTCACCCTGTTTCTGGGGTTGGAGTTGCGACGGTGTGCCCAGGAGGCTCCATACGGTCCGTGACCCGATCCGACACGTTTCAGCCGGTTCTCTCCTTTCCTGCTGCGCCTCCTGAGTTTACCAAAACCGGAGGTCCTGTCGCCGGGTCCCCTTTCTGTCCGCTCCTCTCTATCTTCTCCCAGAATCAGGACACCCCCAAAGGTGACCCCTGCCGCTTTGGGCCGGACAATGCTTGGCTGGTCAGGCTCGGGGATGCCATCGGATTGGCCCGTTGGGACCCAGCGAGGGACCTTTTTGCCCTGACTCTCGTCCACATTGCCGGACTGGGAATGAGCGGTCTCTGGTTCGGGCCCAGCAGGGTCCCTTAGAATAGATCCGCACGCTTCACATTTCCTCACCCCCACCATCACCTCTGACGTCTGGGTGGAAGCAGCGCTCGTGAACTTAGCATCCTCCTGTGGCGGAGCGGAGCTGGCAATGCTAATGGTCGGGTCAGAATTCTTTCCCAGCATGCCCCTGGATTTCTCCTTGGCTTTATGGGCAGTGGCCCGCCCGTGCTCCTTCACCCGATTCAGGTAGCGAGACTCCACCTCCTTCTCTGACTCGTCTTCAAACCACACCCGCGTCGGTGAGTTAGCGTATAGTCGACTACGGCCTACGGGCGACGGACCTCGATTTGGTGGGACCAGGAGTGGCCCTGATGACGGAGGAGGGCCTGTCACCTCTTCTTCGGCTTTTACAGCCACGTCCTTTTGTATTGGTGGCGAATTACTGACATGCTGCTGCCTCCTGCTGGACATAATAGGGAAGTACACTAAATAATATGATAATTACACTGGCAGTGTGTAAATATGTACATAAAAACAATGCAACTATTACCGAAAACACAAACACACTAGTAATCCTTGTGTGTGTTCATGTTCTCTCATGAGTTCTTAATACATTTGCTGTGAATGGATCCCAACGGGGGAATAGTGGAACATAAAAACCATTAGAGAAAGTGAAACATATGGTGTGTGTGTGTGGTAAACACGGTTACATAAGTCATAACGTATTAACATCTCTGATTCTCAAGGGCATTATCCACTCTTTCATTCACAGTCCACTCAGAAACCACCATTACGGTTTATAAACGATCAGTCAACTGCAGTTACGTAATGTCGGCTTTGTCAATCACACAGTGAGTCACAAAGAGACAGACACTAAAAATAATCAAATAAACAGTGTCAGAGTATCAGTCAGACAGACAAAGTGATAGCTAAAGGTATACATGTAGGGCATCAGATAGACACACAGTGTGATAGCTAAAGGCATACAGGTAGAGCATCAGATAGACACACAGTGTGATTCCTAAAGACACACATTCAAATGGTACACCCTCTCCTCAGGGTCAACCAGGTGTGTGGGATCTTGAATGGATTAAATACATGAAATGGCTGGGGGCCCATGAGGAGGGGGTTAAAAACCGCTGAAAGGCAGACAGAAAAACAAACAGACAGACCGAATATCAGATAGACAGACAAAGCATCAGACAGACAAAAAGACAAAGCGATACGCAAAAGACAGACAGCACATCTCAAACCGAGACATCAACACATGACAGACAGACAGAGCATCAGGTAACCTGACTAACAGACACGTGTGGACAGAGACTGACCAATGGATGGGCCAGAGGTGATTGACAGCAGGGCCCAGCTGACTTACGGGTCATATCTCTGTGCAGAATGGGAACGGCGGGTTGGGGGGCGTTCCCCTTTGGCGCAGTTGGAGCGGGCTTTTAAACGTGCCCTCTCCAGCAGGAGCATGGCCTGCTCATGTCTGGGGCTCAGAGGTAGCTCGTCTGGGTTGAGGTGTGACCTGTTGATGAGACAGAGAAACGGGGCGGGCGGGGGCAGACGTCGAATGAACGGAGAGGAGTCCAATTGTTTTTGGACTGGCACCTACTCGGTAAAATGCAAAGGTAGGAACTGCTCTAAAACATTTTCACTGTGGGTCATTGAACTGACCCGCAAGAACACACTCTCTGCCGTCACTAGAAGTCACAGGAGTTGGACAAGACAAGGCCACCACATGCACAATGAACCCAGAGACGGCGAGGGGGTGGCTTCACCGATGTGCCATTCAGGTTCAGAACTGGGTCTGTGTGTGTTTAATGGCTCTGCCCTGCCCCTAGGGGACAAGCTCCTTAGGCAAATGTCTCAGTTAGATCAGTGAGATCATTTCTAAATCAGTATCTGCCAGATCACATAATCACAATATAACGTGTATGTATCTCAGCGTATATATCACCATACTGTACTCAACCGAACCATTTAGAGACTATGTGAACGTGTCTGGTACTGTAGATCTGTCATGAAACAACGGTTGAGATAAGGGGCTGCGTTAGTTTCAGTATCTGAGACAAATCCAGAATCCTCGTGTGTCAGAGCCTTTTACTGTTTAAAAGATGAGGGGAGATTTGACCCAGAGACTTGCTGGTGATTTTCAAAGAGAGCTGGTGGAGAACATTCCGGTTCCCATCTCATCTCTTAACAGACAATAAACACATGTGCAGAACAAGATCAACACATGCACAGAATATTTGGAAGCTGCAGATTCTTTTGCGCGGGAGATGATCGACCCGGGAACAGGTGGTTTGGGCCTTTGATATGGATAGTTAAAACCAATCCTCACCAAGAGAGGGCAGTATCTGCACATGTTGTTTGGCTTATCAGAAGCATTTTGTGGTTCAGCATTGTTTTCCTCTAGGCCAGTGGTTCTTAACCTGGGTTCGATCGAACCCCTGTGGTTCGTTGAGTCAGTCTCAGGGGTTCGGCGGAGGTTAAGACACACATGCGACTCATATGAAATATTCATTATTATGTTTCTGTTTTTGTGCGATAATCATGCTTTGATGGTTTTGTTCTTTAAACACAGTGATGTTGATGCACGGTTAATTCTGTGCACCAGTAAAATATGTTTTAGATTTGAAAATTAATTAAGAAGGGTTCGGTGAATACGCATATGAAACTGGTGGGGTTCAGTACCTCCAACAAGTTTAAGGTTAATGCTCTAGGCATTTGGTATCACGTGTGTTTATTCATTTTGATAGAACGGCATATTTAGGATGTTTGTGAGGAGCGTCTTCTGTTGCAGCACCGCTGTGGGCTATCTCCATTTTGAATTAGTTTAATATCTATTATTCTACTGCTATAAGTGTATTTGCTGTTTGTAAATCAACCAAAAAGCTGCATAATATCACTCAGTCTTATGGAGTGTGTTTGAAGTTTTATAATGCAGATGCCTTGGATGGGATTCTTTCATTCTTCATTAATGCTTCACGAGTTCCACCCTGTTGACTACTTAGAAATCCTCCTTGGTGCTGCCCACACTAAAGCCCACCTTCTAGATCTCTCCCGATTGGTGGAAGAGGTGAGATAACTACCCCCACACAACAGCACAGCTGTACTATACACGTCTTGCTGAATTGAAAACTTATCATTACATTCTGCTGAATAAAATAATTGAGAAGATTCAAATTAATAAACGCGGGCCAAAAGCAACAATGTTTATTTCCCCCAGGCCATTTTTTTTGTTTTGTAGTCCTGAAATAGGTTGACATGTATTTCGTCAGGCCTCATTTCGCCATACATCTGGAGCCTCCAAGTGAGCCTATATAGTTACATGTCCAGAGAACATCAGATGTCCAACGGATAAAGTCTTAACGCCTGACTCCTCTATACACTAAGCCTTCTTATGTAATATCCGATAGGACTGCAGCGTAGTGGCGAGCAAAACAAACAGCAACCACTCACGCCGGCAAGTAACATTCTGAGTGTTGACATGTAGATGCACCGACTGAATAAAGAGGATTCTGACTGAGAGGACAGTTACATGCTGCCGAAGCTTTACTTATTCCAGTCCATCTTTAGTCCCCGCAATATATTTAATCCACTAGGGTGGCAACGGCCAAGCATTGCACCACACGGTGCTTTGATGCAATGTGCATTAAAATTCAATATCCCCGATTCTTTACTGTGACTTCGGTGCAATTCAATATTCCAACCGCGACGCCGCATGTCTCCTACAGGGGGCGTGAGAGAGCCGTTCGACATATTTAAGTAAACTTAATCGTTTAAAAGAGATGGAGCATAAGCCATGAGGAAGTGTACTGGGGTTTTGGTGGGACTACAGCGTACCTGTGCAGAAAGAACATTGCGATGTTGTCCGTGTGATATTACATGATCGTAGTGTGATTATAAACATTATAATAACACTACGTTATTGAATCTACATCAGTCCTCCTGCACTATCATCCACTGGATCCCTGATCTCCACGTGATCTTGTGACCTCAGGTTGTCTAGCGGTCAAAGGCACAGCTTCCACACAGAACTGAATTCGGCCAATTGTACTTCCGGCAAAAACTCTTCACCGGTCTATAAAGTCTATAAATAAAACCTTCTCTATAGTATTTATCCTCTGGATTTCTCTGTCAGAGTTATACTTTGGAACACGAGGTATGGAAAAGGGCCAGGAGGATCCCTGTAATCCACAGCCTCCTCAGCTCCCTTAGGAAGGACGATGGCGGAAGACGCCATGCCTAGCTTTGTCATGTTCACATCTAGTGAAGGTACAATGATGGAAACACGAAACAGACTAAGGATGAAAGGTTCTTTCCGTTACCTTGCCTTCACACACTTCGTCCGTTCACAGTTGCACTTCCAGCGTAATCACAGGACAAACCCGATATCCACTGCTAACCTTGTATATTTACATGCTAAGGTATTTCGAAACAGTTTCCCAGCTGTGGAATTTAGACGGGATACTAGCAAGTCTGCTTTTTTTCTCCACTGATGTGGAAATATTCGTTATTCAGGTGTGAACGAAACAGGGACAACGTTTGATGTTTTAAAACAGGATGCAGAAGGTTGGGAATTATTAGTTGCTTTACCTAAAATTAAATATGCATCTACAGGGGTTGAACCCACACCTCAACCCCACAATGCCATACCCCCTAGTTCTAAACAGACACAACAGTAATATTCCTTACTTGGGAAGTTCCAGTTGCTCCTGTTGAGGAGCGGTTAAATCTACCTCAGGATCATGGAAGGCAGACGGTTCCAGAGACACTGAAAATACAAAACAGAGATTTTAACATTAAAATGAAGCCATCGAAACCTAGTTTCTCGTGCATCACTACAAATCAAAACACCAAATCAGGCTCAGTATTACATGATACTATTGTTATTGACAATACATCCAATTCATGTTTTGAGAGGCAGAGATGCTTCCTAGTGCAATATATTTAAGATATGTTCCACATATTTTAGCTCCAAGGCAAACGTGCACTTTAAATATATGTATGCAGGTATAAATGGCCACAGGCTTTACTCTATCATCAAGGTTTGTTTAAGCCCAACATCACGGCAAACCCCGAAAGACTGTCCCCAAGCTCATCTGTGATCCTCCAAAGCCTGTCCGATTCATAGGACTTACATGACATCATAACTACACACACACACACACACACACACACACACAGACATGCACAAAAGCACAAACCGACACACATAAACAAACAGAAAAACAAAAAAGCTTACAGACACATTCAAACATGCAAACATGCACAACTGACCACTCCCCAAAGGGATCATACCATCTGCTTTTAACACAGAGAGAAACCAAACAGCCTGTATTTTATGGCCCATTCACAGTTATTAAACTGACAAGATCATTGATTGGTTCTCAGACTGAACAATTGTAATCATATGTTTTGTAAATATTGGTTTTCCATTGAGTTTACTCGAAAAAGAGGGGCATCTACAGCGGTTTACTGTGTTACATAAAATTCTACACGGTTCTTCAACCATGAGGGGGAATTTTCTAACAGTTTCTTTCAGTTGTTCCCTTCATTTCTCCAAACCCCCCTGACTTGTGTCACAACAAGGTGTAGAGGCGTTTCTCTTATTGAGTCCCACCATCTGCCTGGTCCACCAGGTCAACGCAGAGGCTGGGCACGTTCACGGCCTCTTTCTCTTTGCCTCTGTCTCCGTTCCTCCGTCTGTTCCTCGACAGCCCTCCGGCTTTCTGGTTGGCTGCCACGGTTTCCTCCAGTGAGAGAGCCCCTTCCTGGGAGCACACGCTTTCCCAGCTCTCTGCCCTCCGCAGGGCCGCTGGGGGATCCGCTGGCTCTTCCGCTGGCTCTTCCGCTTTCTTCTTATCGCACCTCTCTATGTAGCAGTCCAGACTGTCTGAGCGCAGCATGTTCCAACGGTTCTCGCTCTCGTCCTGGTCCTCTTCTGCAGAATCCGCGGAGAACCTTCTTGGCTTCCCCTCGGGCTCGGACAGGTTGTCACCCGCCGGGGTTTCGTCCTTCGGGGGCACAGATGACGTGGGTGTGGATATGGCGGACGGGGTGACCCCGGCAGACTGAGGGTCCACCCCGTTCAGAATCAGCGTTTCCGGGCGGGCTACCCTCCAGAAGCCTCTGGGAGGTGCCCAATGTCTGTGAGTGGATGAGGAGATGGAAGAGGAGGTAGAGGAGGATGATGGGGTGGCCTTCGTAGAAGAAGGGGTGTCATCCTTGGTTTCTCTGGTGCTGTCCGACTGGATGTTATCCAAGCTCTCCAGGCTAGCTCCCTCCCCCAGACCACGAGGCTGCCCTGGCACACTCCCATCCAGGCCTCCCGTGGCGCCCCAGTCCTCCTGCACCCTCTCCGGTTCAGTCGGGTGACTGTGGAGCTGTACCCTGGCCACCACCTCCTCTACCTCGTCTTCGCTACTGCTGGACCGCCTCCTCAGGTCATGGTGTCGGGAGAGGACAGGTGGCAGCCCTTCCCCCCTGCTGCGGCACTTCTGCCTGGGCAGGGCCTGGGATGAGACCGGTCTCCCTGCGATGAGCTCTGAGGACCTCTTTTCTTCTTTCATCTTCTCCCTCTTTCTCTCTCTCCCACCAGGTCTCTGTGAGAGAGCCTTCACCTTGGAACGCAGGGCATGGACAGCAGAACCCGGAGGAGGTGGAGAGGACGGGGAAGGCGAGGGAGAAGAGGGGAGAAGTTTTCCAGGCTCAGGGAAAAGGCCAAGATGGAGGACTCCATCATTAGCGGCTTTGGTCTGAGGCTGCCAGCCTGCTGTAGCCGAAGTTTGCCCAAATCGGACCTCTTCCTCCTCCATTGGCTGGCAAGGCAGAGAGGACGGACTTGATTGCAACCTAACGAGGAGAGAGGAATCACTGTTTGTTTAAGCCGGTAAAATTGACTTACCTAAAGTAGTGGATTCAATGAGTACCCATATCCAGTGATTACTGAGTAGGATAATCCCACGGAATGAAAATAAACCACCAGCGCAAAAGAAGCCTGTTTGATCGCTGACATTGTACTCGCAATGTTAAACGTGTTTTTGTTGTCATAGACATTCGATGGGGGACTTTAAAATAGGACGTATATTTCGCATTTGACAAGCTTCTAATTTTGTTCCAACATCGAACGTTTTTTTGTGATCTTTTGGGACTGGTTAAACACTGTAAATGTCCAGTTTTGATAAAAAACGAATAGTACACAGACAACAGTAAATGTTAGTTCGTTGATAAAATGTAGACTATCATACATGGATGAATTACCCATTTACGTGATTTTAAGTGATGAGTTTTAGATCTACCCAGAGCATACGAATACATTCACAAAATTGTCAATTTAAAAGTCACACAAAGGACATGCTATCGATTTTGACAAGTTCAACTTACCTACGCTGCTTTTGGTGATAATTTCTTTGGATGCAATCCACCACAGAAACTCAAGCGTGGCAACGAATCAAATTCGAGGTCATCATTCATAAAAAACAGCACTGTGTGAATAAACCGTGAGCACTGACTTTGACCTGACTGAAAGGCTGTTGGAAACATGTGTCATATAAATGAACCAAGCCTAACTTTCCCCTTGTATTTCGCTCGGTTTTTCACAGCACCGTTATTCTCTGAAGGATTGTTGACTGTTCCCAAGCAGTGGACGAACAGGCGGTCTCTCAATATTCATGATTGGTCCGTTTAATCCCTTCAGAAATCAGACGGATTAGACAAAAATGGAAATACAAAATGCGTGTTTTAATTTCACTCTGGCGAGCTGAAGCTTTCTGTTGCATAAGTAGATGCAATATATGCCGCGCACACAGCCAGCTAGCGTCAAAGCGCAGCCACACTAAAAACATGCGCGAGTGCATTTTGGTGGGGCGCTCACGCAACATAAAATTCCTCTTAAACTGAGATAATGCAAACAACAATTAATGTGGTTGAAGGCAAAGGAAGCCTCAATTCCTAGCTCGACTGTCACTTTTGGTCAACATGGGGAAATAGCCTAACTACCCAGACCTTGATTGAGATTAAGATTCTGCCTGACAGTGTTTGGTTTCACATGTTTTAAAGCGCTTTATACTTTAGAACAAGGGAGCACGCGTCTCATCCTCAGTGGATTTGTTTTCATAGCTGTCCATTCTCTCAGTGTATCTTTTATTTCGTCGGAGATCAAGCATGTGCATGAACAATATTAGTAGCGTTGTAATTGGGTGACGTTCAGAGCAATTATTTTCTATATTTTTTATTTTGCTATTCTTTTATATGCATTAAAAATGCCTTGCAAAAGTATTGACACCACTTAGTCCTAGTTTGTGATTGTATTTTCAATGACAAATTATTGTAATATGAAGTGCTTACAACTGCAATTTTCTACGTGAAATGACAACATTTGTAGAATGGAAAATCATTTTCAAACTTTGACTCTCCACCTAAGGAGAGCGGGTAATAAAATGTTTTGCAGCAAGGTTGACCAAACGCTGGATAGGGCTCTACAAATACACACCGATAGCCAGTATTAAATGTCTGGCTGTGTGCCCGAATGATCAGGGGTATATGGGTCAATGTGCAAAGCCATTTCCACTAGATGTGACCACTGATGTGACAGATGCTGTCCACCGTTAGTGTTGCCAGATGTGCTCGTTTTTAGCACTGTTAGGTTATTGTAAATGACGATGTGCCGGCAAAATAGGCTTGGGCGGGTCGATTTATAGGTAGGGTTGTATAGAAAAAAATGCCTTTGGGCAGTTTTGTTTGTGGAGGCCGCGGATGATTTTGTGGTATACTTTCATAGATATCTGGCAACCCTCTCCTCCGTCATGGTTTCCCCACTAGCATCCTTTCACCGACAGGGGGTGCACTCGCTCCTTGCCCTATCCCGACGTTAGCTAACCATCCGATTGACACCCAAACTTCGGCAGCAGCCAAGCTGCATAGTCGACATGGCGACCGATAAAATAACTCCAGATGTTCCTAAAGATAGATGAACATCTTCCAAGCGTTTTGGAATGAGTGAGTAAATTGTACCTGTGAACGCGAAATGTTCTGTGTAAAAAACAATATTGTCAAAGCTTTGGGTTTAATTAGCTTTATTACAGTAGCTTGCTAGCTATTTATTTAGGTGTAATGGAGCAACCTAACGAAACCTAGATTCTGATCTCGCCGAGCTAGTTTGCTAATGCTTGCTAACGAACTGACCTAGCATTAGCATCCAGGTAATTCCATAAACATGAGATTAGAAGTAGCTAGCAATGCGTTAGCTGCAATTTATTTGCCAATATTCTGCAACCTGGTCCAGCGATTGTCACCTAATGGTAGTTAGCTAAAATAAAATATGTATATAGCTATCTTAACTTCTTAGTATGCGTCTGAAATAGCGGGATAATTAACGCACCCTGTTAGTTACATAATTGTATCCAATTTATTATTGTAAATTAAAATCCTTAACCTAGCTACCTGGCTAACACCATTCCCCGTGTAGTTTGCTAACCATAGCTATTTGGCTGCTGTTTATTGTTGCACTAATTTGCTAACGTTTGTAAAATTCGCAAGTTTGTTGCCTTTTTTGTTTTCATGTCAGTCATGACAGCTAACTAGTTGCTAACATAACTAGCCACCCATCGCTAACGTTGTTTACTATACATAGTAGTTAGCCAACCACAACCAACTTGTAGCTCGAATGTGGTTGTATAACAAATACTGTGAATGTAGAGTACGGCAGTTAACGGGTGGAAACGTTGTTATTCTCTTCCTAATTATTCGATATGTAGAACTAAACACATTAGCCATCTACTGTACATGGCTATTACATATGCACTGTGTGGTGTGTGTGTGTTTGTATAAATATATATACATATATATATTGCTAGTGATGCTGTAGTCAGCTATATATTGTAAGATCAGAATGCTTGCTAACTATGCAGTATAATGCTAACTAAGTTAGCTAGTTAACTGCCTCAACCAGTACAGTAACGTTTGCTAGCTAGCTATGCCTGCTCTTTGTCCACAGTTACTAGCTAGCTAAACAGGCCATAGCCTGGAAACGTCATTGTTTTGATCTGTTTTTTGTTAGCCTCTGGTTTGCTAGGTATATATTATGTTGCTTGGTAGTTAACTGCAGACTATGTTTCTTGAGTCTGTTAAAATAATTGAACCAGCTAGAACAGGCTTAATCAGATATCTTGTTGAAGACGACACTGGATGTTTGTCATCATGCTAACGGTAGCTGGCTAGCTAACAGTGGCTAATCAGCTTGCTGGTGCATTGTGTTTTTAGCTAGCCATTTTGAATTTGTAAGTCAGCTGTATTGAACTCTCTCGTCTGGTTCAGCTAACTAGAATATCTGTCTGTTCATTTAAATACATACTATTTATTGTATTACAGATATAGTTAGATACTGACGGTAATCTTCAGTGAATATGATTGACTGAGATCCTACTGTTTTGTCATTGTCTTAGTTAAACATGTTTTACATGTAATTTGAAACAAATTGGTTTTCTGTTTGCTCCTGTTTTGATCGTTTTATGGGTATTCAGTGTAACTAGCTATGTATTTTGTTGGCGGTCAATGTAAACATTTGTTTGAGCCAATGGGTGTATCAAGGTAATGGCCTCAGCTAATGTTGCAATAGTCACTAATGCACAGTATCCTCCAGTGACTTTCAACCTGCTCTAATCTGTTTTCCTTCTTTTTTCAGAATTTGTCACGTGACGTGATGCGCATCTAGGATGTGTGACAACATTTAAAGAACATTTTGAGTTCGGAAGAAAGATCTTGATTCCAGTGGAATCTTCCATATTTTTTTCTTTGTTAAAAAAACAACACACACCCGTAAACACCCACCCACCCCTTTACCGACACAGTCCGGCGATGCCTGTGCAAGCCCCACAATGGACGGAGTTCCTTCTATGTCCCATCTGCACGCAGACGTTCGAGGAGACGGTGCGGAGGCCCATTTCGCTGGGCTGCGGCCACACGGTCTGCAAGATGTGCCTGAACAAGCTGCACCGCAAGGCCTGCCCCTTCGACCAGACGCCCCTCACCACCGACATCGAGCAGCTGCCCGTCAACACAGCCCTTCTGCAGCTGGTCGGTGGACAGGTGAGGCGCGACGCTCGTGAGGTTGGCTGTTATAGGTTCCCTCACATCACATGAGCACCTCATGGAAATCGTTACGCTCCCCCTGAGACACAGTTCTCAAAAGATGCTGTCACCTTGTCCCAGACATCGCCACCGATCACAAGCAGACTGAGGATTTGGATGCACAGATCTCTGTTTCAATGGACTGCAATTGGTGGTCGCTCTTATTTTGTCTACTAAACCCGTGGTCTGTTTCCAAGCTGGCACCTTTTGGCTGGAAAGAGATTTTGGATGAATGGTCATTTACTGGAGTGCACCTTTCTTCTGCTCTGTTGCATTGACATAATAGTGATGGTGTCTGCTAGGCTTATTTTGTGGGGGTGTAGTGATGTCACGGGACATTCACCCAAAGGGTTTGGCGCAAGCATTGATGCTACATTTGTAAAGCTGTCGAGACAGGTTGTCAACACACTTTTCCCCACGTTAATATGAAGAGTCTGGGCCACACTTTGACTTGACACGTGCATACGTGTAGCGGCACAGTGAGATCCGTGATGCTTTCACGGCTCTGAGGTACAGCTGAAGTACGTATATGGTACTTTCTCTGTCTAGTGATGGTCTTTGCCCATTGAGTTACTGTTACCAGAATGGGGTTCAATTGAATCAGCCATCGATCAGTAGTAAATGCCCTGACGCTGGGAGGATCTACCTCACACCTTCACACCTTCAACCATTAACAGCAATGGTTTGGGGCAAACCTGTGGCTGTAATATTAATTAGATATGCTGTTCAGGATGTTTGCATAATTTATGTTGGTCACACCTTACCTCAGTTTCCATTCCATTCTCTGGGGCACACAACACAATACTGCATTTTAATTAAGTAACCAAGCTGAGCGGGTGGGTTGTGGTACTTGATTTGAGGGCCATTGTCGTTTTTAATTATATATCACTGTGTGCAGGGACATTTTGTTCTCATACAATCAATTTCTCTACACTTCAAGATATTGGTTACAAAGGGGGCTAATTAGAATATAAATCGATAATGAAGCTAATCGTTTGAATTAACTTGTGCCGATTACAGCTTGTAGGCCCAGCAGTTACATTCCCGGCGATGCTGGCGCGATCTCCCAAGCTAACATGTCATGTCATTTCCAGGTTCCCAAGATTCAGCCGGTGGCTCTGATAACCAGCCCAGACGACCTGGTGCACTATGAAGAGGCCCGGCAGTGTGTGGAGGAGCTGGCCCTCTACCTCAAACCCCTGAGCAACACCAGAGGTAACGTCCCCACACACACACACACACACACACACAGAGGATCCAGCACTGAACGTCCTCCCTGTCACTGTGAATAACGCCCGGCGGGGTTTCTCGCCCTACTCTCCAGGGGTGGGCCTGAGCAGCGCGGCCCAGAGCATGTTGAGTCGGCCCATGCAGAGGAAGCTGGTGACCTTGGTGCACTGCCAGCTGGTGGAGGAGGAGGGCCGGGTGCGCGCCATGAGAGCAGCCAGGTCGCTGGGCGAGCGCACCGTCACAGAGCTCATCCTGCAACACCAGAACCCACAGCAGTTGTCGTCCAATTTGTGGGCCGCCGTTCGGGCGCGGGGCTGTCAGTTTTTAGGCCCTGGTATGGTTACATGAAACGTGCACACACACACACACGCACAACTCTGTGCCAAAATTGTAAATGTTTCAGATGTTCCAGTGGGCTCATTATCCGCCTGCTTCCTCCTTCTTTTCAGCGATGCAGGAGGAGGCTCTGAAGCTGGTTCTGTTGGCTTTGGAGGACGGCTCGGCCCTGTCCAGGAAGGTCCTGGTGCTGTTCGTGGTCCAGAGGCTGGAGCCGCGCTTCCCCCAGGCCTCTAAGACAAGCATAGGCCACGTGGTGCAGCTTCTCTACCGGGCCTCCTGCTTTAAGGTACTGGGTCTAACAATACAAATGCATACATTGTTCATAGATCTGGGCTTTACTTACTAGATCTGGGCTTTTTGGTCAACTTTTGAATAGTTTCTGGTGGTTTTCCTGCCGAATTCAATCTCAAAGTGGCTACACGCTTCTGATAAAGTTTGTGCTACGACCTCTCGCAATCTTTCCGAAGCAGCGGTTATCCAACTGCCTGGTTTCCGACCAACCGTTTTGAGCAGCACTAACCCGACTGCGCCTCTTTCCCGTTGCCCAGGTCACCAAACGTGACGAGGACTCGTCCCTGATGCAGCTGAAGGAGGAGTTCCGGACCTACGAGGCGCTGCGGCGCGAACACGACTCCCAGATCGTCCAGATCGCCATGGAGGGGGGACTCCGCATAGCCCCGGACCAGTGGTCCTCCCTGCTCTACGGAGACCAATCACACAAGTCCCACATGCAGTCCATCATCGACAAGGTAACGCTCGTCTGTTAGTCCTAGGAAGTAATCATCTACAGTACCGGTCAACCGTTTTCAGCTTACACATGTCTAGCTAACTCCCCCACTTAAACGTGGGTTTTTATCCATAAAACTGTCTGTCGTATGAAACCATAAGCTTGCCAAGAGG
The DNA here is from genome assembly GCA_016801105.1 of Esox niger. Classification (NCBI taxonomy): domain Eukaryota; kingdom Metazoa; phylum Chordata; class Actinopteri; order Esociformes; family Esocidae; genus Esox; species Esox niger. The sequence goes on along the minus strand of JACXGJ010001613.1, from coordinate 2,620 downwards.
CAACAGCTCGAAGTATGTAAAAAAAGAAATGAAAAGATGTATTCACCGCTAAGCTCGAGGACTGGAATGATCATAGCTCCAGTAAAGTGGTAGAAAACCCAGTTTAACACCGCCTGACAACAGTAGGAATCACGTGAACCCTCTGAATCGTGTGAAACCGCACCCGTCTGAATTATTCTTTCCTCCTAGCTGCAGACGCCGGCGTCGTTCGCCCAGAGTGTCCAGGAACTGACCATCGCCTTACAGAGGACGGGTGACCCCGCCAATCTCAACCGGCTCAGACCACACCTGGAACTGCTCGCCAACATTGACCCTAGTCCCGGTGAGTGACCCCAACATTCTCTAATCTCTTCTTCTAACCTAACTGATAGATAGCTCTCTGATCGCTGACATGCTGGAGTTGGATTTAATGTCCAAACAGTGGGTTTTTTATTGTCCCCTTTCTGGAACTTGTGCAATTAATATTAGTACCCCTACTTTTAGGCACTTGTTGAGGGGAGTTGTCTATGTTCTGCTGTTGGCTAATTGTGATCTTCATTATGTAAGCAATACCAAGATTAATGCAACCCGGAAATCGAATGTAATGGTGCCTTAGTGTTGTAGGCTTTGCAGTCATTTTGAAAATAAAAATCTGAAATGGAAACAGCGGAATCATATAGACCAGAAAGCCTTTAGTTGGGTTGATAGCCTAGCACCCCTGGTGGCGGTTTTGTCTCATTAACAGGTCCTTTCCGACAGAATCAGCAGTCAGCTGGGAAAGTTCATTCCTGTGAAGTAGATTCAACATTCTGGCTTGTGATGAAACCCTTCCAGAGAAGTGATTGTGCATGTCAGAAGAAAGGACGGTTGCAGTCTTCATTCCTTAAAAGGCCACGCCAGGAACATTCTAGAAGGAAACGAAGTTTAATCAACCTTACAACTCAGTGTAGAACGTTCTGGGTGTGTTTATGAGCTGCACTCAAATGGAAGTGGTCTGGGAGAACAGGAACAAGTTGTGGAATGTTTTCAGAATGTCTCCAATGGGCATAACTCCACTAGGCATTTGGCCTGTATGACTCATTTTACCCATTGATTTTGACTCAGTCATGTCATTGTCTAAATGAAGCACACCCATTAATTTAAGCTGAGTCCTTCAGGGTGGTGGCTGTTGTGTGACCGAAAGGAAGTGCTGAGGTTGAAATAACTTTCAGTTTGACTCATTGTACAACATCTATTTTAAGGTCAATCTACTTCAGGATTTACATACCTAACCTCTATTTGTGTCTAGGTATTTTCCTTACATGTTGCTTTATATTTCAAATACAAGTCGCTGATTTGATTGGGTTATATCTTTACATTTATAACGACGCCTGTCAGATTTCTAGTTCCAATGAATGTAATAACTCTTGATATTTAAGAATATTGCTAGTATTGTTTTTATGTAAATTTGTGGGCACAGATCGTTTACTGAAACTCGTTTTCTTCTTAATTTCAGTCTGTTTCAAACCGAGTTCAGAATTGTTTTCCTGTGCACCGTAATGTCATTTCACAACATTATTATTTTATAGACAAGCATGTTTCAGTCGCTCTTCTGTTGAATCAACACTGATGGTGCATTTTTTTTTTTACTATTGTTGAATTTTGTCATTTCCAACCTTATTTCCTAATTAGATAATTTGCAGAAACATGTTGTCCCGTTGTATATTAAACATTGAAACCCGCTTTGTTACATAAGGAAGGCTGTTTCAAATAACTAGGCGGTAATATTTGCAGCAGAGCGAGAGGTGAAACGTCACGAGGCGCAGCGAAATGTCATGGTCACTGCTTTGCGGTTGTGTTTTGTGAACAGCAATTGATTTAATGGTAGTTCCAAAGCCGAACACAACTGCACCGCTCTGGACGCATTTTGGTTTTAAGCCAAACTGAAAGAGGTGAGACCAATAATTTGGAGGAGGCAAATTGCCGGATGTGCTCCAGAAAGATGGCGACAGAACAACCATTCACAAATAATCACTGAAGCATGAATACCCGAGGGAGGAGCCATGTTGTTCCCGTCGCTGTGTTGAACATGCCAAGGGATGACCGAGCGGCTTCTCCTCTGGGTTACACAGGCGCTTGTCAGTTCTTTAGTCCTGTGACTCCTTGTCTGTGCAAATGTAGCCTGCGATCCGGCCCAGTGGATTTTCTCAACTCGAGCTACTGAAATTAGCTGTTTTGTTTCACCTGTGTTATTACTCAGGCTGTCTTTACAGTAGCCAATGTCAACTAGTGATGAGGTGTTACCTCTCCGGAGGTCAGAGAATGTGGAATTTGATTGGCCTACTAGTATTCGTCAGAGTTCATAGAGTCAGATGGAAAACATGTCCTGTCATGTCTTCAGCTGTCAGTGAGCCGGGGGGCTTCTTGGAGATGTCTTCTCATTGGGTGGTATTGAGGTGTTTTTGGGGGAGTCTCCCCAGTGGGTGGTGTTGAGGAGGTATGTTGGGGCTGTGTTCTCCACTGGGTGATGTTGAGGAGGTGTGTTGGGAGGAGGTGTGTTGGGGCTGTGTTCTCCACTGGGTGGTGTTGAGGAGGTGTGTTGGGAGGAGGTGTGTTGGGGCTGTGTTCTCCACTGGGTGATGTTGAGGAGGTGTGTTGGGAG
>JACXGJ010001612.1:59903-79944 GCA_016801105.1 Esox niger | reverse complement strand
CGGGCAGACAGCGGGACGGGCAGACAGCGGGGCGGGCAGACAGCGGGACGGGCAGACAGCGGGACGGGCAGACAGCGGGACGGGCAGACTGCGGGACGGGCAGACTGCGGGACGGGCAGACTGCGGGACGGGCAGACAGCGGGACAGGTGTTAACAATGAGACATCATTTTGCTCTACAAAGGCAGAAAGCCTCAAGGAAATGTGCTGTCTGTGCGTGTGTGTTTGTGAAAACAGCACTGCCTTCCAAGCTTTGGGTTATTGCATTCCTTTAATATGTTCAAGCATAGCTGCTGATAGTTTGGAAAGAACATTTTATCTAAAGCCAACCATACATCACAACTCATGACAACACTTGAACGAATGTCTTTTCATTCAGAGCAGGCTGGTGTTATTCTGCTAAGAGCTGCTCTTACCTGGCAGGAGCCCTTGACGTGGACTCTCCTCCGTTTTCATGAATGGCATCACCGTTCTGCTGGAGTTCTGGAAAGGAGGACAACACAACGCCCTCAACAACGTTGTAGAGTGAACACAATCAAAGCCTGCATACATGCACCCATTACACCCATATATGTACTGACATACAAAGACACAGTGGAAAGTACCCAAGATGACAGTGGAATAAAACAGACAGAGCAGTGCTCACTGGTAGAGGTGGAAGTGTTGCCGTTGGGCAGCTGTTCATGGTTGATGGTAAGACCATCCAGGAACACGACCAGCTCTCCTGTATTGACCACAGCCCCCTTATGGTCCAGCACCAGCTTTAGCACCTCCTTCACATTCTCCACTGGGGAGAGAGGGTAGAGAGAGGAGGAGATGGGGCATAGCAGGAAAAGAGAGAGAGGAATATGCAGAGGAGGCAACCACTTGACACTCAGTAGGAAACGTGAGTTACAGTAAACCACCGTAATGCCCTTCTTTCTAAAGCTCTTCTTACTGAGTACTGGGGGAACATGATCACAGCAGACAGCATGATAGCCTAACAAAGTTTATTATCAGGTTTAGAACAACATACAGTTGCGACCAGAAATATTCACACCTGTCCTAGAGTTCAATAATTACCCATTTCACCCAAAAATAAGTGGTAAGTGGAGGGAAAGAAGTTGTGTACATGGATGCTTTGATGTGTCACAAATACACAGGACCAAGTGATGAATATAATGATCTGAGAAATGTTTCTTCAAATACCAAAAACAAAGAGCCGGACAATTCTGGGGGCAGATGTTCCCTGTTCACTGGATTATTGCAATCACCTGTGGCAAGTTGCAGATGCCTACAGAGTACAAACTGCAGGGTCTGAGAAAGAGAATACTGCTCTTACAAAATAATTCCCAGAAAACGACATTTCAAAGGTTGCATATTCTAGAACTGGTAATGGTGAGATCTCTGCAAGCAGAGTCTGTAGAATAACAGTGGATAATGGCCATTGGAAATGTGGTCAACCGCCCTGGACATGGCCACAAGAAGATTCTCAAATGCAGATGATGTCAAATGTTGGTTGAAATGGTTGACAAAGAAAATCAAACTCCTGCAGCTCCACAAGCTGATCTGAACAGTTTCAGGCCAAACCAACCACCACACAATTCCAAGAAGGGTTAAATGGTTGAAAGCTCAGGAAGCCGACACAGACTCATAAATCATGACCAATTTAAAATCTAAAACCAGCCTACGTCTTTCAGGAATATTCTGAAGACTGATTAAACAAAATTGCAGCTCTTTAGCAAAGCAGATAAGCGCTATGTTTACAGATGACCAAATTAAGCCTTGAAAGAAACAAACACCCAACCAACAGTCAAATGAGGAAAAGGTTCAAAAATGCCCTAGGGTTGCTTTACTGCCTCTTAAAGTGGCACACTTGAAAGGCATCACGAAGTCAGTAGAATATCATGGTTTTTGGGAGCGCATTGTTCAATCAAATGTCCAGAAACTGAGTCTTCGTCAAATGCTTTGCATCTTCTGACAGAAGAACGACTCCAAACACATCAAAAAGCACAACATGGCTAAAGGAAACACGGGACTGAAGTGTCCATATTAATCCCATAGTAAACCAGTGGTGAGATTTAAAACAAGTAGTTGTGCAAAGGCACCCCTCAAACATTACAGAACTGGAGCACTTAGAGTCTGAGCAACGGGCCAAGCTGTCAGCGGAGAAGAGCAAGAAGCTTACTGATGAAGTGTTAGGTCATGGGTGAAAATCTATTCTTCCATGCCAGCTATTCCTTCTGCAATTTAAAAAATGTTACTGAAATGGGAAATTATTTTCAGATGGCACAAGGTTGTGAACACGTTTGGCCGCAAGTTTGCAGCTAGCGGAGTGGTGAGGCGGAGGCCCGGGTACGTACATTTCCGGTTGTGCTTCTCCAAGGCCTGGTGGAGGTCCAGGGTGGCTTTGCCCAGCACAGTATCAGCCTTCAGGGTGTGGTGACTACACACCTTGAAGTCCACTAGCGTGTGTGGCCAGACATTCCTGCAACACAGCATGGTCGACAGACACGTCACCGGGGTCACGCACGCACGCACGCACACGCACGCACACACACGCACGCACGCACGCACACGCACACACACACACGCACGCACGCACACACACACGCGCACACACACGCGCGCACACACACGCGCACACACACGCGCACACACACGCGCACACACACACGCGCACACACACACACGCGCACACACACACGCGCACACACACACGCGCACACACACACACGCGCACACGCGCACACACGCGCACACACGCACACACACGCACACACACGCACGCACACGCACACGCACACGCACACATGCACACACAATGCAAGCGGCGAGGTAGGACACAAAACGTTAACGGCACAGCAGTTCGGTATGTCCTGGCCACAGGTTCTTCCCTTATCGGATCCTTTCCGGATTATCCACACAACAATCACAGCCATTAGAGTGCATGCAGTACCAATGTGCCCATGCAGTCCACAAACGGTACGTCACAATTAACACATCTCTACATCACAACACCGACAGCCCGTTATCATACTGAACAGATGTGGCTTCATCGAAGTTCACGGCCGGTCAGAGGCAGACAGACGTTAAAGGGGTTATTTCATGTGCTTTATAAGGTGACAGCCTAGAGGTGGACGCAGCATGTGATAGTAATGGTAATAAATGTCTTCCCTGCTATCCTAACAAGGGCTTCATTATCAATGTATCCTGTCGTCTGGGCACAGTGACAGCGCACTAATCCAATCGGCTCTAGTCTACACACACAGCGCGTTTAGCAGGGATAGGACACTGCAGTCCTTCTGGGGTGTACACAAGCTCAGAAGGGGAGCACGCCTTGTTGTTGTCATCACACTTTCGACCCTATGGAGATGTGGTGAGCCATTCATTTTCTTTTGGTTTCGTCCAATGTGGGGATGGGTCGCTCCGTTCTACAATACGAGTGAAATTGCTTTTGGACATTTCCCTTGATAATTCCAGTAGTGTCTTCCACAATTTGTTTTCTCAGACATCGTCGTACCACAGAGAGAGACTGGCAGCTTAAAATGGATTTCTCAACTTGACTATAAGTACCATGACACATCACATTCACCAGGCAAACTCTGTCTCTTCCTGTCTCCGTCTATTCCCCAAATCCCCATTTCCTTTTGCATGCAGGTTAGGTTGGTTAGTATTCCTCACACGGGCAGGGGTTTCAGTTAAAAAGCTGAGCACGATGAGGCGTGTCGAGCCGCTCTCACCACCGAACATGACTGCTTTCTCTGCATTCATGAATAAGAGAAGCAGTGGAAGTAAGACCTGTGTTGTTGTGTTTGATGCGATTTTGTGTGACGCTCTCATTAGAAATGCTGGCCTGTACGGAATACTTTCCACATATAGTATGAGTCAAACATTTGGACACACAAATTCACTTGATCGGGTACTTTTTATTAATAATGTATTTATTAGGCTTATTTAGTCAGGGCTGTTGCTGTTTTGTTAGTCTTGGTTTTGGTAAAATTCTAATAATTAAAAAGTTCGAAAAAACACTGGTGTCTATGACATTTTGGCCTTGATTGAGTTTCAGAAAGCTAGGCTAGCTACTCCTATAACATTTAGCCCCTTAATTAAAGCAGAAAAATAGAAAAATCCTGGTTAATTTGTCACAGACAATAAAACCCAATTTAGGCAATTAGTGGCCTGGCTAAAGAATCCATTGATCTTCGACAAAAGTTTGTGCTAATTATTACCAGCATTTTAGTTCAGTCCTCCACCACCATCCCTTATAAATACTACAACACAACATTTTCTTTTCTTCTTTTTTAAAGACAAGCTTTGATGTTCTGCTCTGCATTTTCCAGAAACGTACTAGTTGTAAGTCAGTAAACACTAAGTATGTTTTAAACCAAGTTTGGCACTTTGCTTATTTGTTAAAACATCTGTCGTAAAATATACATCTGAATGCAAACCTTAAGAGTACGGTGGGTGCTAGGAGTCAGAAAGGACTGAAATCCACAACACGCTTCTGTTTTCAGATGTCAATAATACAACAGACTGTCTGCACTTTAACCTCAAAATCAGTGTTTCTTTTCAATGTGGTTGAACACTGAGTCTAAACTGATGGACTGCACTGTATCTCTGCTTTAGTGTTTGATTCATTATCATTTAACTGTGCTGCAGACTTACTTCCAGTTTGGATTACTAAGTATTACAGAAGTCAGGCAGCTCAGTATTCTAGTGATTAGTCTGACAGACAACATCACACCCACCTACAAGGTCTTCCAATGAATCAACACTGTCCCTTACTTCCCAAATTTCAGATTAAAAATATCCTCTTTTTGGTTTTACCAGACATGCAGAGGCTAATTTTAACCTTTAATTCCTGCAAGGTCATCACCCTCTTACTAGCCTCTCTCGGTACATTATGTTCTGAAGAAAACCAGAGGTTGGATGAAATAAACACCAGAAATAGATTCATACTGAATAAACAACAACCATTGTCTAACACTGGTGACCTGCTTTAGAAAACAATATACAAAGTTGCTAGACAGACAGTGAGTCAGTGATTACACAGATGACTATAAGTGATTAAACTGGTGAGAAACTGGCAAAAGCACTTCCCCGGATGTAGTCTGAACTGCTGATATGGCTAAGACAGAGCAAAAATGACCAGAAAACGGACACTAACGCAAACCTGACAACATTCCTGACGCACACGTGTGACAACAGCATGACTCGGACAAGCTGTGCGTGGTGCCTTACATGGTGAGCCGCTCGTCCCACTTGGGGTTGGAGGAGCTGTGGGACTTGGTCGTGCGACGCGACTCCCCCTCCGCCGTCACCTCCACATAGATGGTCCCAAACAAGCTCTTCTTTCGCTTGAGTTTGGCGTAGGCAACGACGGCATGCAGCTGTGACGTCCCTCCGTGGTTGTTGCCACACTCTGTTGTGGCCGAGGGCGTGGCCATGTCATACACCGCAGTGGGAGCCTGGGCAACGAACGAACAAGTCAAAAACGACGGCAAACTAACTAGAGGTCACCAACAATCCAGGTTAAAGTGTGTTTTTTAATGGGCTTCCAGTTACTGAACTACACAACCCTAGTGGCACAATTTACGTTGATTCGTCAGCCCTGAAACCCAACCACACACCTACTTACATGTTAGGATAGGCTGAACCACACCATACACACAGGAATATGTACAGGCCAAGATAATGGCATTCTAATAGAAATGTACAGGCCTACTTACGCTCGGTGTGGTTTGCGGAACCTTCCGGATCCTCACCCAACTCCGTGGCCCATGACTTCCCTACAACAGGAGACAGGAAGTCGTTAGCCTGTCGGTCAGTCGAGAGAGAATGCACTGTCTGCTCTCACAGTGAAACGGATATGGCTTTAACCACAGAACTTGTGTCCCTTTGGGACACAGACGGAGCACTTTATTAATCTTAAGAAAGTGCTGGGGTACAGATATTTGGTGCACGGAGCAGCGATAAGATATGAATGTTTTTGAACTGTTAGGTTACAACAAAATGTCCTGACCCAGACTCAGATCCAGAGACAGACGCAGGGCAGGAACAGGCAAAGAGACAAACTCCCCAGTCATACAGTCATCAGAAATTTGCTAAACCCACACACACACACAAATGAAAACATGTTATTCGCTGACAAGTACAGCTGACATGGAAAAAGCCACTAACCATTTTTACAAAGGTGGAAATATGCGCACAACACACACATCAAATGCCACAACATTTCTCATCAGACAGCCTCCAAGTGAAACATCCTCCCACATACATCACATGGGTAAACAGGGCGGCAGGCAAGGCCAGTCTCTCATAGCTGAGCCTGGGTGTTACATCTGAGGTGATGAGCCAAAGTATAACCAGCTGACAGAGGGCTGTTTACTTGGACAGGAAAAAGCCTCCATTGTCTTTAGACCAGGGGCTGTACGCGCTGCTTTACAATCAGGTCCAGCTTTTCAATACAGTCGTGTCATACATTTGCTAAGGTCAAGACTAGACCCAAAACAGCACTAGGAGAAAAGGGCTTGAGCCACATCCAGACATCTCATGAAACACAGCAGAAGTCCACTACCAGAGAGGTGAATTCAGAGAACAGAACTGAGGGCACTTGACCGTCACCCTACTCCAACCCACCGCACAGCCTGCACTCATCTCCCCTACCGCTTTCCTCACCTCTCCAAAGCACCGCTATCGCTCTCCTCCACAGGTGCTGTGAAACACTCCATTTCACCCTCTACTCACCTCTATCCTCTTATCTCTTATGCTCTCCATAGTCCTTCAATGCTGTCCAGAACCCATGGCCAGTTGGCATAGCACAGTGTGTGTGTGTGTGTGTCTCCCTTGCATTAGATCCAGCTAGGTTGAGGGCAAAACGAGCACCGGCCATTAGGTCAGAAAAACCCAGCACGTGATTTCCTCCAAGCCTGACGTTCTGAAAGGACACAGAGCAGAGAGGCCAACCAGCAGAGGATGGGCTGGATGGGGAGAGGTGAGAAGGGAGGTACGCTACAGAGCGTGGTGCTGTTGGCACCAGAGTCAATGACACCACTTTACGGGCACCAGGCACATAAATGAACCAATGGCTGCAATTTAACAACCTTTGCAGCATCGCTGTCTGTGGGCGGCGACATGAGGGAAATAACCAGCATAACCCCTGAGGTAAACCAGCATGACAACGAATTTTAACGAGGCGGGTGATGTTGCGCCTCAAAGACCGACATGCTGGTTAGGCCTGAAGCAGAATGAAAACAACGTAGCTTTCTTTCCTAAATATGCCAATTTGCAATATCATAGGTTTCCATCATAAATACGCAAAGGGAAATTCAATTCTGCCCCTGTGGATCAAAGAAAAGTAATGTTCCACTTCATCTGCTGGCAAGGCACAAACATTGTACAAGAACTGGGACATTTTAGTCATTTGGCAGATACAATTATCCAGAGAGACATTCTGTTACATTTTCTAAGTTACTGTTGTAGATGAAGGGTTTTAGATGTTTTGGAAGAAGCCCAAAATGAGTTGCTTTAGTCACAGAAAAACTAATTAAGGACTGAAAAGTCTAATCAAGTGTGCTTCTCTGGGGCTACAACACAAATGTGTACTGCTGGGATATTCAGGGCTGGAAACCACTGATCTATTGCATCACCCACTCCTACTGCTTGGCACAGATTAAGCAGAAAGCGGTCGTATGTTTGTCTGTCAAAAGAACTGAACACCTCGGAATAAAGGGGCAGCGGCAGTGTCTTTATCGGTTCAAGATAGCACAGGTCAGCGTTGTTAAAATACCATAAACCAGAGGGGAGCAGTACAGTACCAGCGTGTCCATCTTGGCAAATCCCTTAATGTATTCGTAGCCAGCCAATCAGGTTTGCTAGCTAACTAGCCGTGTGACTGTCGTAAAAAGCCACTGTTTAACTAGGGTTCTGGATAAATAACTTGATTGCAATATGACAAAGAAACAATTGAATGCATTTTCCCTAATCCTAATGCCATTGCAAGATCATCAACAAATGTTTAGCCAGTTAAAAGATACAATCAAGCCTAGAAGCTGAAATAATTCAACTCTGTTCTATTTGGTAAAAGCTTATTTCGAGTTGATAAAAAAAATTCTGCCATGGTTTAACTAAGCGGCACAACTGTAAAATGTATCGCATCAAACAAATAGGCAGACATTAAGTAGATAGAGGGACAGACAGACAAACTGTTGCAGGTCCTAAAGCCCAAGCGGACAAGGTGAAATACCCTTATGATCTGTCCCTAAGCAGACAGTTGACATGCTGCAGTAAATGAGCTTAGCATACACTTACTTGGTACAAAAAGACAGAAACAGAAAGGTGGCTAGACTGGAAATAAGGAAACAGACAGGGTTTAAGTAGAGATGGACAGGCAGACTAAGTACAGAGACTGATACACATGGAGCAGTATGATGGACAGAGACTTGGAGTAGATAGACCGAGAAAGACAGACATGCAGTAGAGAGACAGAGTGGGAATAACGAGGAACAGAGAGGTTTGGAGTAAAGGAACAAAACGACAGACACCCTTGGAGGACCAGACAGACAGGGACGACTTGGAACGAACAGTCTGACAGACCCGAAGTTGAATAACTGACCTGCTTGGAGAAGACAGGCAGACCAACAGACCAACAGAGGACTCGGACAGAACCCACCAGTGAGCTGCCATCACTCTCTAATGGAGGAGGCTGACTAACGATCAGGGATTCAGCCAGACAACAGAGGACTCGGGCAGAACCCACCAGTGAACAGCCATCACTCTCTAATGGAGGAGGCTGACTAACGATCAGGGATTCAGCCAGACAACAGAGGACTCGGGCAGAACCCACCAGTGAACTGCCATCACTCTCTAATGGAGGAGGCTGACTAACGATCAGGGATTCAGCCAGACAACAGAGAGCGATAGGCCTGGGGTCATCTGATAACCCCCTGAGGTTGGTAGGTGTCAATAGCTTAAGAATATGTAACTACCAACATTAACAGGCCACATTTGTACCGTCCCATTCCCTAATTCAAATGTGTGCGTCTGTGAAAACATGCTTCCAAATTATTAGATCCTCTGTCATCGAGCCACGTGTCACGTGCGCTAGAGATTAGTAAACGGTCCTTTTTGACGGTGACAGTCAGTCAGTAGCCTGACTATGCCATTACACCTCTCCATGTGTTACGTGCGTGAAATAAGGAGGCACGCTGGACATCGGAGACATTACTGGCAGGCTGTGATCATCAGATGAAGCACACTTGGCCAGAAGACAGGGACTCGTGCGGAATAAATGTGCCGGCATACTGCAGTGGTATTGCCCCGGCCCTCATCCCTAACCTCACGCTCACTGCAGTGCCCCCCCCCCCCGTTTGGTCCTGAATCCCAAGCGTACCCTGATAATTGTATTTCACACTCTAATCAACACAGAAATGCACACCTTGCAAGCAGCTGCCCAGTGGTAAACAGCCGGTTGGAAATGAATCAGTACATTGAACACAGAGCAATAGAGAGGTGAAACTAAGGACAGCACCGCCGAGGACAGCGTGTGAACAGCTGAGATTAGAAAACGATAGACGTCGCCCAAACTTACCGCAGGATTTTGGCTGAGATCGTTCCAATACAATATGCATTATATATCAGGGTCAGCCATTAGCCAGGATTAGGAAACAGACTGATGAGAGTGGTATTTTCCAAGCTAAACTCAGTGAAAGAACATCCGACAAGACTTCAGCATTCTTTTGCCTCAAAACAATGAAAATCTCTTACCCCGTGCAATATGGGCTATTTAAGACAGAACTGGAACAGCGGTGCGTCCTTAGCCCTCTGCTTTAGTCCCTGGTCACTCACGCACGTTTACCAATGACACCACAGTTGTGGGTCTGATATGGAAGAGGTATGTGAACTGGCATGGTGGTGCCAGGATAACCGCTTCCCCCTGGACGTCAACAAAAGAAAGGAGATGATTGTTGACTTTAGGAAGCAAAGGAGGAAATGCCGCAACCCACGCCAACGAGGCAACAGTAGAGAAAAAACCTGATCTAAAGCCCTCTGCCTCCACATAGGTAAGGACTTGTCATGGACTATCAATGAAGTCAATGTCTTTAAGAGAACAAAAAAAGCAAAGAAAGCAGCATAACCAAAAGCCTTGTGATCGGCTGCGTAATGGCCAGGGAACGGAAGACCTCATCTCAGGTCCTCCAGAGCGAAAGACAGTCCTCCGTGGCGGTGCTTCCACGCACCCAGGACAATCCAGGACAATGCCAGGAAAAAGCCTGCAGCAATATTGAGAACCTTTCTTACCACAGCCACCTGCAGCCCATCTCCTACCACTGGTCAAAAGAAGAATGTATCAAAGCACACTGTCTTGTACTGAGAGGCTTGAAGACAGTTTCCATACACAAGCCAACAGATTGCTGACCACGACCCATCCGATCCCCTTCACTGGACGCACATACACTCACCCACAGAAACACAGTTTACTTAAATATATCGTTTGATTTAACAACATTGGATTCGTTTTCATAATTGGATTCCATATTATTCTTTCATAGCATCTGCAACACCCTTAACGAATAACTATTATAAATCTTTGTGAAATAAGTAGCCCTAACTGGTTTGATTGCTTGGAATCAATCCAACCCAAACTAGGCTATGTGCAACACTGTCAGGCAGCAACCGTCTCCAGTTACAGGAATAAGGGGGGAATATGCGTGCTTAAATAAATGTCATTAAATGTCCAGGGTCACATCATCACTTGTTAATACCACTTGTAAGGAAAGTGAAAGCTGAGGAACACTATACGGGATGGGAAACTAACACTGGGCTCTGTGGCAGCTGACCGTACGCGTGTTCTCCTAGTCAGTTTGTCCGGAGCTGACCTTTGTGGGGCAAGCACACCACCGGGGACGTCAACATCCCGTGTAGACAGCCAGCAGCACTGGATTAGATATCGTTCTAACTCGGCTAAGAGCTCTCTGACTGTAGTGGATTCCACGGACTCTCACTAGATCAGACAGCCGGGATGTGTGATTTGGTATTCATAGTGTGTGTCTAGCAAGGACCCAGAGCTACGATGTTGGCTTAGTGTAGAACAAGGCTACAGACTCATATCACAATCAGAAAGAGTCTTTGAGATATTGAGAATAATTAAGCTGATATATGGACCGCTCCTTCACGGTTTCCTTTGGTCTTAGGGTATCTCCTTAGATCACCAACCTTGCGCAGTCTCTCGGATTCAGTGGACGGCCTACTCTATGGATTTATTTACCAGGGGGCGTTTCAGATATCTGGTCCAACCATCACAGGTACATTTCTAGAACTTTCTCACAAACCTGTTATGAAAGCTCCTTGTTCTTATAGTGTGTCTGTCGTGCTATGTGGCCTTCCATACACAAGTGTATTTAATTGGAGTTTGAGTGACACTATTTCACAAATGTGAACTCCACAAACTGTGACTACACTCCTAGAGTGCAATGCACTGTATTTTCACCATCGTTAAATGTTGCAGTTAGAAATGCCACGTTACACTACATTACATCTAGCATTTTTGTCCTTGAACAGATTTGCCCTTATGAAGAGAAACCAAACAACGCAATTAGTCTTAAATTCCTTGCTCAAGGATACGCAATTTTAATCAGTGAACCTAATATCCTCCACTCCTTATAACTACCAAATGCACCATTTCTTAAATGAAATGTCTGAGAGGCATTTGCTACATTGCATTTTTATTTTTATAGCCTTCATTATATTTTTCTCCCAATTTTACTACATATTTCTCCCCTGCAAATGTAAGAATGTCAAACTCAGGATTATGGCCTTGCCTCATCACAGCCATTCTACAGCGAGTGTGGGAGCCTAAGAAACAAGCTCTTTTATAGCCATCCCAACAAGCCAAGCCAAGCCTCTCATCACACTGCTTGCATGATCAGGAAGTATTCGCTAGCACACATATCATTGGAGGTGAGCACATTCCCCAACCAAAAACCACAATAGAGCTTGCAGGCCCCCAAACTTCTCCAGACTAACAGTGGAATTGGCATCAGTAATCGCCGAACAAGGTCAAGGGAAGCAAAAGCATTACATTTACCTTTTCGGACTATAGCAGACACTCTCATCCATAGTGAATTACAAAAATTGCATATATTTTAAGAGAGCTAGGATAAACAGCCATACAGTTTGGTAGTTAGTACATTCTAATCAATGAACAAATGATCAGCAGTCCTTCCTAGAAAGAAAAACAAATTTAATAAGCCAAGTTCACAAAAGACAAGTGTTGGCAGAGGAAGTTGTTCAGGTAATCTCTTAATGAGGTAGGTTTGGTTTCAGGTGTGTCCTGAAAAAGGGCAGAAACTGTCTGCTATCCAAGTCCCCAAGGGAAGCTGAGAGACTTCATCAAATATTACACAGAAAAGTTTGGTCTTGAACCAGAAATTGTCATGGAAGCCTTTATCAACTCTTCTTGTTATTGTTGTAAGGAAGCTAATTTGGCAAAACAGGAAACACTTCCATGACGACAACAACAACAGAAACACCCAGCAGGGTAAGTACACTGTCCTGTAGAGGACAGCTGAGTCAAGACCTGGTAGTACAACTAAGGTTGTTTGCTGGATGAGTATAAGAACTTCAAAGAAATTAACAGAAAGATTCTGAGAATGAGGGTTGAGCCATTATTACTAACACGAAGGTTTACTATTTTCAGGTATAACTGCACTAAACGCACTTGCCCCAGTTTATCACACCCAACAGCAGACTGACAAGGAATTGGGTTGTTTCTGCATTCAGTTGTTTCTGCAACAGTAGTGTGACTACAACAGAAACAACTCAATGCTTTGACAACACAAACTTGGTTCATGCACATGTTTGGTTCTCAGAGCTAGTGATACTATTGCTAGTAATACTGGCTAGCACCAGAAAAAGAAGGGCCACCAAGAAGTGTAGATAATGAAGGGGTTCTGACCTCAGACTTCAAATCCACACCCTTCTGTAGTTGGATATCACCTTTTAGAATGAACAAATAATGTTATTTGGTTTTACATAGGACCATTCCACAAAACAGGTCACTCTTTTGCTTCCTGTTTACACATGTACAGTGATTACTATCAGCCTTGCTGATGACAGCAGACAACCAGCATAGCAATATAATCACTTCAACATTTATGTAATATTAACATATGTAATAAAAACTACTCTAAAACAGAGCAAGGAACACAGGCCAGCCAGCTAATCAAAATCATTTTATTGGATGCACTTGAAATGTAATAGAAAGCTCCTACGAGTACAAAAATCAATAGCTAGCCCACTCTCTCTGTTAAGAAAGTGAACATAGCTTAAGAAAACAGCTATACATAGCTAATTTGAAAACTAACAGACCGGAATGGCTTATTTAGTTGGCGATGAAGGACGGCTAGTTGGCAACAGACTTAAGAAAAGTTTGCCTGAGTCTGGGACATGTGCATACTTTTAGAAACCTAAAAAATTAAAGGTTTTCACAGATTCTGTCTGAATACTCAGCCAGCCGGCCAGCTCTTCACAGTGTGGTCACATGGTCACTTCAACCATGCTGCAGTGATAACGACATAGGACTCTATGTTTGTGTCACTTCAAGAATGTGTTCTCTCAGTTGTGTGATTTGCCAGAGGGGGTTATTAACCTCATCAAAGCACAATCAGTCTATGATGAACAAGGACTGCCTCTCTTAAAACACACCATGTTTTCATGACTAATATTATTCGAAAGACCATGTGAGAGGGTTTGCTTCCTGATACAGACATACATAATAGCCAGTATATCCTCCAGCCCCACCCAGCTCAGTAAGAATGGCAAAACTAATCCTAGCGTCTAAGCCAGTGATTCTCAATTCTGGTGCCCTAAAGGGTAAAGTTTTGTTTTTGCCCTTACACACAACATATTTAAAATTGCTCCTGCATGAACCCATCTTTAAAACACCATTGTTCTCGTGTTACTGTAACAACATTACATCAACATTCAAGGAAAGCAAGACTTTAAACTTCCTGGTTCGATGGAAGTCTGTGATATACAGTCAGGTCCAGAAATATTTGGGCACGAAACAATTTTCATATTGTAGGCTCTGTAAGCCACCACAATGGATTTTAAATACAACAACTGAGATGCAATTGAAATGCACATCTACAATGAGCAGGGAGACCTGTACTCATTACATCTATATTTTATTACAACTCTAGCCAAGAATTCCATAAACTCTAGCATTAGAAAAAAAATGCATCTGATTGACATAGTAATGTTGATCTACATTATCACCCAACAGAACGAATGTACAAAAGACACAGGAAATCTTTTTAATTTACCAAGGCACAAGCCAGATATTTTTCACTGATGGTGCAAATCATAAACTAGAGCTAAGCCTAAAAATCAAGCATCCCCCCACACAGAAGTTTCCAACTGAAAGGTAAACAATTGAGATAGGCAAACAACTGGGGAGGCAAATCAAGCATTTTGGACAGACCCATAATGGTTCTGCTCAAGTGACAGTATCCTGCAGAACCTTAACATCAGCCAGAACTGACTGGACTATTGTTAATGGGAGGATCCTACAGCAGGACTGCAAGACAAATGACCAATTTGTGAAGAAGCCCAAAACCAGCAAATGAAACAAATAAGGCCTTGAAACTTTTTGTCTGCCCTAAATCACCGCTTGGTCTCTTTTGAGATGTCAGCATAATATATAATAGTGAGAACAAAAACTCAGTCTGGTATTAGCACATTTTAATTTGTACTCGTAATATAAAGAGTTTGTGGTCTCTCTGTGAAGTGTCATCACAATTTAAAATCTGAGGTCAATGACAGAAACATGTCACTCAAAAATAATCTCATTATGTAGACTACCCAGAAAAGTTAAATACTTGTATGTTAGACAGCTGTTCTTAGCCCTAGATGGGAACCCTAGGTTTCTTATTTGACAAGAACTATGAAGTTTCCAAGTTTTTACAATATACCAACATGCTTTAAGTTATTGCAGGTATATATAATGCATATCAAAAGTGGGAACGAGTTTGTAACTTTCTGGGTTCTTAACCTTGGAACGATAACAATTAACATTTTTCAATGGCTGTATTGAGGAACCTTTCAGAATGTCTTTTTAAGAGTAACTAGCTACTGAACTAGTTCCATTTAAATTTTCTCCAAATTTCCAATGTGAACTAGGCTTTCTAGAGCAGCTAGCTCCTGAATAACATCGCTAGCTTACGTAGGGTAGCTTTAAGCCATTTACAGTAGCTAACGTAGCTAGCTGACATTTTAAATATGGTTGCAGTAAAGAATGCAATAAGGTTGGCATACTCCTATAGGGAATTGGTGTGTCGTGATAGTTGATGTTACATTCTAACATTCATCTGGGTTTGCATTAAGATTAGGCTGGGCATGCACTCACTGAGTCTGACGCCGGACAAAAACAATTCAGCCTGCGGAACAGCGAAAGCGTCTGACTAGTTACAGTATCAGTAGACCAATACTTACTATGTACATACAACTAGGCCCATAGAGCACTAATAGAACAAGAATAGCAGTAATCTATACAGTTGCTAGTTTACTTAATGTGTTCCTTTTCTGGCACTGTTCAATACCATACCATGGCATAGGCATTTACACTTAAGGATGATTATTATTGCACTGTAGTGACGAGTTCGCTAAAGTTAGCTAGCCAGTAAACATTTTTAGTTACACTAGTTCGGGTTAGTCAGTTCCCGACCGTATTGGTCACATCAAATAGCTAACGAAAGTGGTGAACATTGGTCAGTGTAATATATAGCTAGCTAGCTTCCTCAACATGTAAGGAACCTCTAGTTAATGTTAGCTAGCCTGTTCAGCTAACGTTAATTAGCAAGTTAGCTAGCAGCCTGAGCTAGCAGAACTACATGCAGACTGCAAAGATCAACTTGAAGCTGGCATATACTGTAACATTTTAGACGACCGACATCCGACGTCGCTAGGTTATGGTAGTTTACCGTGCCCGTAGCTCCGCAGTGGTGTTATAAACTCTCTGTAGTTTTTTGTATCCGTTTTCTCGAATAAAAAAGCCAGCTTTCACCTCTCTCAGACTCTGCGTCCAGCTACGATTGGATTGCCATCTCTGTACACGCCACACAGACAGGTTCATAACACACATACACCGCAGCAAAAACAGACGCAGCGCAGACGTCGGCGTTATACGCCAACTGCAAATGTTTCTTTCTAGCTGGAGGGAACAGGTCTTAGAGATATATTTCTTACATTTGACAGTGACCATAATAAGTTTAAACATTTCTAATGAAATTATGAAGGCGATAACATCCTCGACAAACGAATAGTGGTAATGAGGGCTAATTTGTTGTCTATATGTATAGGTTTGTATAGGCCCTGAATTTTGATACTGTTAAAAAACGTCATAAACTCACTGCAAATAAGATTGATATGTTTGTTCCTGAGAGATAAATGATACAGCAATCCTGTGTGTGTAATAGTTATTGGCCCCAAGATTAACAGCACCTCCCTTTTTTGCTTTAAATGGTTAAATGAGCCTTTTGCTCCTGTGTGTTAATATCTTTCAGTAGCTCTCTGTTTGGACAGTCATTGCATGGCCTTGCTTATGCTTGCCCGCCCTGGCATTTTGTAGTCAGATTGGGTCACGGCATGGTTTGAGTAATCAAGTGGTCAGGGGTCATTGGCTCCCAGCACCCAAGCCCTACAAATATAGTTATACCTAACAAATCGGTCTTCACTAAGAAGAGTTTTGAATTGTATCAGAATTGGGGTTACTTTTGGGTTTGACAAAGGACAAATGTTAATTAACATCTTTATTGTAAGATTATTTAAGTTAAATGTAAGTGTGTGTGTGTGTGTGTGTTTTAGGTCTAACTATACTCATGGGGACCAAATGTCCCAAGAAGTATAGTAAAACAACAAGAAATTGGACTCATGGGGAGGTTTTGCTGGTCAATTTCTGGCTCAGGGTTTAGGTTTAGGGTCAAACTTACAATTATTTTGAATTGGGGATTCTGTAAGGTCCATGCATTGTTGGTTAAGGTTAGGCATTACACCAAGGTAAAGTTTAGGAATGAATGTTACTTTATTGAGGTTAAGGTTAGGGTCAGATTAGGGTTAGGTTAAAGTTAGGGTTAGGTTTAAGATTAGGGCAAGGGAGCATGCAATTTCTATTTTCTGGTCCCCATGATGTTAGCTGTACAAACTTGTGTGTGTGTGTGTGTGTGTGTGTGTTATGTGGCAAGCCACCAGAGGACGCCATAGTCATTCTTTTTGGAGTACTCCAGCCATTATGTTTATGAAGTATTTATGGCCTGAACAAGAGACACTGATCTGACCTTTCGCTAATACAGCAGAACCAAAAATGCTTTGTTTTATGCGTGCAAAAATTATTTATTGGGCCATACAAAAGAATGTTTGTTCCAATCAAGTGTTTTAACAAATCACAAAACTCGTGAAAAAGGTGCGGTAAACAGTCATTTTATTGAATGAATGGAGTCAGAAACTAAATAAAGTTTCAAATACATTCAAATATCTTTGGCAAACCCCTGAGCAAAAACAATATAATGTGTGTGTTTGGGTGTGTTTGTGTTTGTATGTGTGTACCAGGCCAGCAGAGGACACCATAGTCTTTCTTTTTGTATGAATTCTGTGATTATGTTCATTAAATGTTCATTATATAAGTATTTTTGGAATCAAAATAAGTGACAAAGTGACAGAGTATTAAGTTTAAATTCTATGAAGAACATCTGAGTTTCTTATAATTATTAAATCATTTTAATCAGACTACAAAGACAGCAAAAACAAACATATTTTGTTTTATTCATGTGAAAATAATCTGTTGGGGCTGTAAAAAAAATTGGCATGGTATTTTGTACTACATCATTCGTGCATGGGTTTAGTAAATTTTTGATTGATTGTTATTCTTGGTCTGTAAAAGTTCGATGATTTCTGGGAAGGGCATTTGGCTACAGTATCTGGGTTCTACTGCTCTATCATTCTTAACATTTGCAGGTGCCGTGCACATGTGAGCACTTTGTCATTCTAAAATACGCCTTGTTGAAGGTAAACAAGATAATCAATTTTCTGCTGTTCTGTCTAGTGCTATAAAACCATGCTCATCCAGTCTGTGTGTACTGGTCATTAATCCCTTTCCTAATTTCTACCAGAACTGCTGCCTTAACCTCTAAATGTCTGCCTAACTGAAAAGCCAACTTGACCTTTATTAAGTGACTGACCTGTTGCAGCCTCTAACCACTGTAATTAACTGACCCAGGTCATCTACAAATATTTGAACATCTTGGAGACTGATCTGGCAATAATGATCATGCACTCTTATTAGCTCCACCTGCAGAGCCAGCAGGGGGACTGGCCCAGCGTCATCGTCTGCTGGTATAGGTTCCTGCTTTTAGGGAGTTTTTCCTAACCACTGTGGTTTTAATGGCGTTGGGGAAAGGTAGAAACAACCTTCTTATTCTTTTACAGGTATACATGCATTGCATGATGTTTTAGACTGGATGTTAGATGTTTTAGATGTTTTTAGTATGTGTAGCAAACATTTTCTAGATTGAATGAATGAATAACTAACTTCTTTGCAAGTATTACTAGTGTGTTACATGCTCTGTGCCGCATTTTGACAAGCTTCATTGGTGTTGCTGATATTTTCCACATGTTGTTGTAGTCTTTCTTGTTGATTGTGGTCATGATTGGAGGTTCTTGACTGGAAATGACTGGAAATATGTCAACTCTAGTTAGTGTCAATACATATATCTACGCATATTTAATGAGGAATGACCAGTTGTAAATATGACTTGGTGAGTGATCAGATGACCTACTGTAGCTCAAATTGCTGAAAAAGTTAATGCTGGTACTGATAGAAAGGTGTCAGAACACACAGTGCATCACAGTTTGTTGCGTATGGGGCTGTGCAGCTGCAGACCAGTCAGGGTGCCCATGCTGACCCATGACTACTGCTGAAAGTGCCTACAATGGGCATGTGAGCATCAGAACTGGACCATGGAGCAATGGAAGAAGGTGGCCTGGTCTGATTTATAATTAGATATTTTACACTACATGGATGGCCAGGTGTGTGGGCGTCACTTACCTAGAGACGCATGGCACCAGGATCCACTATGAGAAGAAGGCAAGCCGGCAGAAGCAGTGTGATGCTTTGGGCAATGTTCTGCTGGGAAACCTTGGGTCCTGCCATTCATGTGGATGTTACTTTGACACATACCACCTACCTGAGCATTGTTGCAGACCATGAGAAACCTTTCATGGTAATGCTATTCCCTGATGGCATTGGCCTCTTTCAGCAGGTTAATGTGTCCTGCCACAAAACACAAATAGTTCAGGAATTGTTTGGGGGACAAAACAAGTTCAAGGTGTTGACTTGGCCTCCAAATTCCCCAGATCTCAATCCAATCGAGCATTTATGGGATGTTCTGGACAAACAGGGCCGATCCATGGAGGCCCCACATCGCAACTTACAGGACTTGAAGGATCTGCAGCTAACGTCTTGGTGCCAGATACCACAGCACAACTTCAGAGGTCTAGTGGAGTCCATGTATTGATGGGTCAGGGCTGTTTTGGAAGTGGACCTACACAATATTAGGCACGTGGTCATAATGTTATGGCGGATCGGTACTTAGGCACCGGAATGTAGAACAAATTGAAATTTATTTGGACAGTCAAAATTAAGAGGCCACTGTACGTTTTTCTTTCTTTCCAAAATAGTTGAAAAGGAATGTTTTGAGTGAGGAACAGAAGTGTTCAATTTGCAGTGGTCTCTTAATTTTAACCCTTCTGTTCCTCACACAAAACTTTACTTTTTAACTTTTTTGGAAGGGAACAAAAAAGGTGCAGTTGTCTCTTAATGTTTTCCGGAGTTGTGTGTCACACTCATAAAATTAACCTACAGTATAGTCATCAAACGCTGAAACAGCAGTATTCAAATGTAAAATGAAAATATGACTTGTGTCAATTTAGATCAAATCAATAGAAAATACTGGAGACACTCTGCTGACCCCCGGTCACAACTTCTTCATTGTGTCACTTACAGAATCT
>JACXGJ010001612.1:43936-59803 GCA_016801105.1 Esox niger | reverse complement strand
CTTAGATTGCTGGACCATCCTAGACCATCTGCATTACTGCATAAACTTGTTTGAGGTTCACCCCAAATGTCTAAATAATGAGTTCTGCTGGGAAAGTTAAAATAATACAAAAAAACATGGGTATTAACCAGCAATCAAAACACTTTGGCAAGCATCTATTATTTGGTCCAAACTAAATCGAAACATTAAGCCAAATTGGATACTGAGCATTTAAAAAAATATATTTTCCCTAAAATGGTCCATTAGAGCAGGCATTACCAACACTTTTCCCCAAGGAATAGATTTGAAATATGTCACATTCTGAGCACACTAAAAATGTTGCACAAGTGTGTCCTTTTGAAAAGGAAATATGTTTTTTAAGTAGGAGCAAGGTCATTTATAGCTTTAAAGGTTAACAAGACCTGAAACAATTGAGGGACATAATCTAACGGTGCATCCGGCGCCACCAAGTAGCGCCACAGACTGTCCAAGAGCTCACTGATGCCCTGATCCAGGTCTGGGAGATCCCCCAGGACACCATCCGCCGTTTCATCAAGAGTTCTGTCCCTCAATCGGTTAGTGATTTAGGTTTCTATTGACCATTGTCTTGTCATTTTGTTCTCAACAAATTACACAAGGAACAGTAAAGTTTTCAATATTTAATATATTTAGTTCATTGAGACCCGATGTTTGTTGATTTTTTCAATGAGAATGCATGCTTTTCATTCCTGGTTTTGTCAAAATAGGACATCAACTATTTTGTTTAGGCTGAGCTTGAGGTGTTGGGCCAACATCCAGCAGAGTTGTCTCCAAACGTGTGTCACAATGAGTGGGTGGAGAAATATATCGGAGAGTCATCCAGGTAGGGCTAGTGAATTGAATTTGACAGGTAAGATGCATTCCTAGCATACAAACCCCGGGACACCACACTGGGACAGCACACCGGGACACCACACCGGGACACCTCACCGGTACAGCACACCGGGACACCACACCGGGACACCCCACCTGGACACCACACCGGGACACCTCACCGGAACAGCACACCGGGACACCACACCGGAACAGCACACCGGGACACCACACCGGGACACCTCACCGGAACAGCACACCGGGACACCACACCGGAGAGGGTGGAGGATAAGAAGGCTTACAGTGTCAACAGCTATGGATAGATCTAGGAGGATGCAAACAAAGGAGACAGATTCCTTTCTGATTGTCAAAAGCTGCTTGTGTTGGATATCCTGTCAGTGACTGAGCTAGGCACCAAATCATAACTGTTAATTAACAAAGCAAATATTTTTCGTTAATGATTTAACGATATAATTCTGATATTTCATGGCTCATATAAAGAATATGGAGACAAAGCTAGCCACCTTTTCGCATACCAATTTAAATGCCAGCCAGCATCGTCGCTTATCTCCCAGGTATATGATTCTTCCTAGAATTTTACAACAGAACCCCCAGATATTAATTCATCCTTCTTAGTCTTTAATTTGCATCTTTACAAATCTAAACCCCAGTTAGATAATTTTGAATATTCTTTGGGGATAACTGACATGTTAAGTAAATATTTCATCTAATCATGTAAATATTTCATCTAGACTAATTAATGAACAGTCTAAAATTAACCAAGACCAATAAATCCCTTGGTCCTGATGGTTTCCCTGTTGTCTTTTATAAGAAATGTGTCTGCCAAATTGACCCCTTACTTTTAAACATGTTAATGTACTCATTATTACAAGGTATTTTGTCTGCAATGGACGCTCATTACTATCGCATTCACACAAAAAGATAAAGCCCTTGTGGTACGTAATGCGTATCTGCCCATTTCCCTTTAAACAGTGACGTTAATTAACTTAAGTTCTGGCATCTGTCAAGGATCTCATAAGTTTGCATGCCCTGGCAGAAATTGTGACATTTCTGCATTGATTTTGAAAATAGGCCATTTAATATCACATAGTTGTTTAGCTCCTTTTTATATCAGAATGATAACAGAAATAACCTAAATGGCCTTCATCCAAAGTTTACATACCTTTGATTGTTTGGCCTTGTTACAGACAAGGTGACACAGACAGGTGAAAATTAAAGGTGAATTTTCCACACCTGTGGCTTTTAAAATAGCAATTAGTGTCTGTATATAAATACTCAATTAGTTTTATAGCTCTGAGCAGGATGCACTGAGCAGGCTAGATACTGACCCATGGGGAGCAGAAAATAACTGTCTAAAGACCTGGGTAACAAGGTAACTTTATAAAGATGGAAAAGGATGTAAAAAGCCATAGCCTTCAGATTTCAGCCAAAACTGACAGAAGAATTGTTTTGGGATACAAAGAAAAACCCACAGGTAACCTGAGGAGAAATAGTGGCTGCTCTGGAAAAAGACGGTGTGGTTGTTTCAAGGAGCAGAATAAGGCAATACCTGAGCAAAAATGAGCTGCATGGTCGAGTTGCCAGAAAGAAGCCTTTACTGTGCAAATGCCACAAAAAAGCCTGGTTACGATATGCCTGACAACACCTTGACAAGCCTCACAGCCTCTGGCACACTGTAATTTGGAGACCAAATTAGAGCTTTATGGTCACAACCATAAGCACAATGTTTAGAGAGGGGTTAACAAGGCTTACTGTGAAGAGAATACCATCACCGATGTGAAACATGGTGGTGTCTCACTGATGTTTTGGGGGGGTATGAGCTCTAAAGGCACCGAGAATCTTGTAAAATTGATGGCAACATGCCTGTTATGAGAAAATTCTGCCAGACAATTTGCATTCTTCTGCACATGGGCGCATGGGACACTGTTGGACATTCCAGCACAACAATGATCTTAAGTACAAAGCCAAGTTGACCCCAAGCAGAAGGTGAAGGTTCCGGAGTGGCCATCACAGTCTCCTGACCTTAATATCATCGTGACACTCTGGGGAGATCTCAAACATGCCGTTCCTGCAAGACGACTGATGACTTTGCCAAAGACTTTGCATGGAGGGATTTTGCCAAGACAAATGGGAAGCTATACCAGCTGCAAGAATTCAAGACCTCATAGACAACGATTACAAGACAGCATGCTGTCATTGATGCTAAAGGGGGAAATACACAGTATTAAGAACTTAGGGTATGCAGACTTTTGAACAGGGGTCGTGTTTTGCCTGCTCAATCATGTTTTCTCTACAAATTGTACATATTTTACCAATTCTCCAAGGGTATGCAAACATTTTGCACAACTGTATACAGTAGGTTTTACTGTAAGTTATTGCCGTTGTTCTCCAGAATCTGTCAAGCTGGAATGAAATCAACACCCTCCTGTGCTGGGACGTAAACAAATGTCATAAAAATGTAAACAGTAATGTGTTTGACATTTCATTATCCTGCTGATCATGCCTATGTTTTATTCTTGCCCCAAATTGTCGGTATACTGGTCATCCCTTTTTCCTACTCTGTTCAAGGTTTTAGGAATTGATCTACAGCCATGTCTTCTGATTGCCTTGTTTGGAGATTATGTGCTGTGCAGTTGCAAACAGTGAAGATGTTTAGGCATACACTCCACTAATAGCCCCTTGAAGAGCTTACCTCTGATAGTGGTTTATACCACTACAGAATATTTTGGAATGAAGGTGAGTGATTATGATAGAACAAGTCAAGTCACATTATAGTTGGCTAGCTACTAGTTAGCATGTGCCAATCTTTGGCCTCATCGGAACCAGATTCTTCCAGAAACAAGGATGCCAGTGAAGCTCCACTTGCTGAATCTGAGGATATTGGAGGTGAGCCTAGTTATCCAAATATAGTGACATAGGTTTGTTAAAAACTAGAACAATTAAAGAAGGCATATATAACCACTTGACATCCTGTATGCCATCTAGAAGATGCTGCTTGACAGTATTTTTTGAGGGTTTTTACAGTTGTTACAGTTGAAGGTGGAGAAAATGCATTCAGCATGCTAAAGCTTGTGAAAGGCTATCTTTGCTCAGCAATGTGCAAAGACAGATGAAACAGTCTTGCCGAGTTTTCTATTCTGAGCCACTTGGTAAAAAAATTTTACTTTATCAATTATTTGGTGCATTAAGTCGTTGTTAAAGTAGGCTTGGTGCTGGGCTTTTAGTGTGAATTAACTTACCATGGGCACACTTAGGAGACTGTACATATTTATGTTTCATAGAATTCAGAGAATACAGTAATTGGGTTTAAACTAACATTCAGTCTAATTGTTCATCTGTTCATGCATCATAACAAACTTACATGCTTTTTACAAAACAAGTAAATACAAATCAAAAGTATAAAAAGGCATTGTGGCTCATTTATTGGTTATTGATATGTAAATGATGTCCACATTATGTCCAAACAAGTGGTTATCTGAAACATTGATTTCTGAAATTGCATAAAATTATAATCTGTAGGTAATGATGCATTATGAATGTTGAAAGAAAAGACAATTCCACTGAACAAAATACTTCATGCAACAATTATAATGACTTATAGATGGCTGACATGAGTTACAGTGCCCACCACAACTATTGGTACCCCTTGTAAAGAAGAGTAAAACAAGGCTATAAAATATTCACCTTTGGTGAATTAGCTTAAAATCCCAGGAAGGAAAATTAGAAACATGTGCCAAGGGGTGCCAAATAATTATGGAGGGCACTGAATATTTATGTTCAGTATATTAATTTGATAGATTTCCATAAATGTACTTTTACATACTGTAGTAACATAATTGAAAATTGTGTTTATAATTTTGTTCACATTAATTTGACAGATTGCCATAAATGCACTGTACTGTAAAGGTTGTTTATATTTTTGTTTAATATAGTTCTGGATGAAATAGCTTGGCATAGGTATTACATAACAGAGAGAGGTCTATTACCCAATAGTATGCATCTGTCAGCACACCGATCATGAGAGAAATGGGGGGGCTCGGGCATATATTTAGCCAGCGGGCTGAGGATTCCTGGCAAAGCCCTGTCGATGTGTCTCCCGGAATGAGTCTTCTTGCTTTCTTTTTGCCACTCTCCCATGAAGGTCATTTTTCTAAAGCACCCAGGCAATTCATGTATGTACAGTCTTGCCACATGTCTTCTTGGTGGCCATATTGCCCATATTGCTTGGATACTGGATAGCTTTTGAGGACAGTATGTTCTAGAAAAATTCACAGTTGGGCAATATATTCTCTATTTCTTTATAATATAATTTACTGTGCTCCGGGATATAATTCATGATTTTGAAATATTCTTATAATCTATAAGGTGCTACTGAATAACCTTAATCCTGATTTCCTTAGAATGTTCCTTCATCAACATAATGTCGTTTGTGTTGAAGATTGTACTCACCAACTGTACTAACCAACTGCGTCTCCCAGAGACAGGTGTATTTAACCTGAAATCATGGGCAACACCTTAATTGCACATAGGTGATATCTATTCAACTAATTATGTGTCTTCTAAAGACTTTGAAAGCTGTGGTTGAACCACAGCTCATGTGAGTGTGTCATATCAAAGGGTTGAACACTTAGCCCAATTAACATGGAAGATGGTCAACTGACCAATTTGGTGTATTGACCAATATAAATCTGGTCAATTCCCTATTCCTCAAGAAGAATAGCTAGTACAACCTTAACTTTACTAGAAGCTTTTCAAGCCTAACATGGAAATTGGTCAACTGACCAATTTGTAGAACACTGATCAGAATTGTGTTGCCTGTGTAAACAAAGCCCAGATGTTGGCATGATAGCACAGACAGACTGGCACTAAAGCTACCCGATGACTGCCAAGTCCTTGGGCTTTCCACAACCAATTAGCAAAATAATGTATCATATGACAATTCCTTATGAAGGCCATTCTAATGTAATACACTCTTTATAGCTAGATAAAGGTAAATTAAGTAATTTAAGTGTTTCATGAATATAAGGTTATTGCAATTTGTTACTATTTGTTGCATTTGTGGTTTTGGATTTTTAACCTACCGCAAAATGCAATTTAAAAAGTGAATGAAAAGAGAGTTTCCCATAAGCCCTTTTTTTTGGTTTTTGAAATTACCTCATGCTGTTGGTCTGAGTTTACATGTAGTGACATACACTGCAGTACAAACAAACTGTAGTCTAGTACTGTAGCACATGACTATGACAACATGAGGTTTGACATATGTAGGAGTGGAGATTGGTGGGATACTTCCAGGCAGCAACCGAAGTTGATTATTTAATGTGTAGATGTTGATTACTTTTAAATTGCTCAAATCCTGTTAAATATAATTTGGTGTGTTTTGCATGTGAAGTATGTAAAATGTGTGTGTGTGTGTGTGTGTGTGTGTGTGTGTGTATGTGTGTCTTTCGAGCTTCAGGTATGATGACACGTTCTTTCTTTATATGTCTCATATAATGTGTCTATGTCCCATATAATGTATTTCGGAATGTCTATAATTTCAACTGGCAATAGCGGCCCAGTTTCAAGCAGTAGCAGATGGCACTGAAGAAGCGACAGTGGCAGAAGGCACAGGGCTCACAGCAGCGGGAGTGGAGCATACAGCTCTCCATCATCTTGGAACAGTGAACGGTAGGAGGGACAGGCTTGATCTTGGGTTTCTATAAAGCACATACACGCGCACACACACATTGACACATAAGACATGCACACATTCGCAAACACACAAATGTCCACGTACACAAAAACAAATAATGTGAATACATGAAATAACCGTACTGTGACCTTCACAATAAATATTCCAATGCACTTCTTCCCTAACCAACTGACTTGGTACTGGTGAGAAGTTCCTTATTGGCAATTACATGTTTAGCCACTAACTGTTTCAAGATTTACATCTTTCTAACCAAGGACTCATTGACTATGTTCCAAATGGCACACTATTCCTTATGAAAGGGGTGTCCTATGAGCAGTTAAAAGTAGTTCACCATATTGACAATATAGAGCCATTTGGGATGAAGACATGCAATCACTTCCCCAACAATCTATGCCAAGGTGGACTCAGAACTAAGTACACTGTTTCCCCAGCACACAGTCTCCAACTGCCTTAAAGCCATTCCGTTTGTGTGCTGCGTACTTGTAATAACCACAGTGCAGGCAGGAGAAAGAAAATTAAATGTGGTTCAAAATCCTTGTGGTCTTACTAAATAATATGGGCTGAATGCTGAATTGAATCTCATATAAAGTGAAATGCACATTAATCTATCTGCAATGTCATTGTCTGTGGTTTAATATAGCTCTCTGTGTACATGTAGCTAAACTATGCAGCTGAACTCCAAAAGAATTACCAAGATAGGTACCTTTTTTTTTTCTTTTTCATGGACATATTGATCTAAAGATTACTTTGCTTGGGAAGTGGCCTCATTTCAATACAAAACTTAAAACGTTGATTTTGGAACACCATATCTGAATTCTGGGCACCATATCTGAATCCCCAGGTTTGTTGCAAGTGAGGTGTCAGTTTCACAACACCAAATGCGTCAACTTAATGTTGATTTGGAGGTGAAGTACCTCTGAAACCTGGGATCTGGGCTAAATTCTAAGGAACAATGCTGTGCTACCAACCACGATCTTCCACAGCTTACCGTCACACGCAACCGTTGCTCCTGAGTTACTCTTCTGGCAAACAGTGTTTTGGGTTTCGACTGAACTGGTGAAAGAAAAGAATATAGACTCATATGAAGCCTTCAGAATTCCAATCCAAGGTTACAACATTCTGGGGGTCACAGTAATTTAATAGCAAAATAATGGTGCAAAACTAAAGACAAACACCAAACAGAAAAATAGGTAACAGATGTTTTTGTCATGATGGATCTGAATTACAAAACTCAATCATGTAACTTCACTTATGGAGCTTCTGAAGTCTGCTCTGACTGGCTGACAAAATTATGTGCTTTTGAAGTGTGTGTGTGTGTGTGTGTGTGTGTGTGTGTGTGTGTGTGGGGGGGGAAGCATGTTTTTTTGGAGAAATATCTACATTTTACATCTTCATCCCAATCACTTATCACGGCCTATTTAACAGTTTAGAAAATGGTGAATGGGCAGAGACTTGAGTGACCCAGATTCAAGGATGTGAAGGCAACCCGGTTTTTCGAGATTAAACCCAGAGATCATCTGGAGTCTCTGGATTAAGCAGTCATCTGGACATTAGGGCCCACATGTGCGCACACACAGTTCGATTCCTGTGATACTGTGCAGTGGCTTTGGGCTGATTTCTCTGAGAGTTGAATCAGAGCTGCAGACCGAAGTTCAAATGATATTTGTAATCTTTAAAAAAAGCATAAAGCTTTTGATCTAGCCTGACAGCAATGACTAAATTGTGAACTATTCCCATTTAAGACGTTTCTATTGGTGCATTAAGTCTGGCAAGTTCAATCAAGCTCTGATATGAATTTATTAGGAGTTAAAATAGTATTTGAACCCAGGACTTGAGTGCTGTGGCTTTAGATCGTCATGCCACTAGAGCAGCCTTGACCTGAGGATCTACTTAGGTAAAAGCTGCTCAGCACAGAAAAGATATGGGCTCTACCATGTGAATTTGATATTAACAATAAGCATGACATTAGTTTTCCCTGTGCAAAATGTACATTCCTGTGCACATCTGAAACTATCCTGTAGTTTTTAGTAATTAGCTAATTTTGGGGATAAACTAGTTTTTGACCAGTTCTGACTGATATTAAGAACACTATCTTAGACGACTTAATGCATACAAGATTGAAAAGCATATTATCCATATTCATTGTCTTTTTAATAGCTATATTAGCTGCAAAGTTTGCCTTGCAGTCCACACCAGAATAAAGAAAAGGACATTGTTCAAATAATTATCTTATTCATGCAAAACAAAAGCAAATAAAACAAATGTGACTACAAAGACAGAAGTGTGCGAAGTATGAATAACACTCACCTAATTTCTTCTCCGATAATTCATTTGAAGACATATTACTGTCTGTATTTTTTTTTGTAACAAGATGTGACTTGTCACGCGCTGCAAGCCTGCAGTTGACTGCTGCCAATTGCAGAAGGCAAACCGATATTATCGCAAGTTTCATTTTGTTCCACTCAAATATTGTTGATTGTTGGGAGAAACGAAAATTAACTTTAATATGACTTTAAGCGCGCCCCCAGAAATGCGGCAGCTATAAGCAGCTAACCTCGCTCCTTGGATATAGTCGTCGTCAAAATTACTTCCCGTCAAAGTCAATCTTTATAGAGAATCTTGTTCCCCCGCCCAGCCAGCCAAATCCATCTTTCCCAAATAAAACAGAGACCCTGGATCACGAGGAAACTGATAGCATGTACCGAATAAGGTTATCATAGCAGCCATTCCCACTCAATGATATTCAGAGGTAAGTTAATTCTAAACATTGTTTAAATATCTTCAGATATCCAATGTTCTCTGCATCTGTTGTAATGAGCTAGAGTTTCCACGCTGACAGCAGATACTTGTTTGGATGCTCAGTAAAGGAGGGATTCTCAGTAATGACCTAACATGGTAAGATTAGGCTACCAAACAATAAGCTTTAAGTAATCCTGAACTAAAGTGCCAACAAAGGCCCAGTGTAATGACTGCTCAAAACCAGTCCAAAATGCTTGAAAACGAGTCATTTTTTCTATGTAAAGATCCAATCATTGCCTCTAAAATTTCAAGATACATACTGAACAACTGTTTGTATGTGTGTTTGTGTGTGTGTGTGTGTGTGTGTGTGTGTGTGTGCTCCACGTCTATGTGTGCATGTGGGGACCAGATATTCCCACAAACACAGTAAAACCTGAAAAAATAAGTCCACACAAGCTATTTGTACCTGAAGGTAAGTGGGGCTTACTTTCAGTTTTAGGCATTACTATTTTTGGTTAGGGTACTTATACTAACTCATACTCTCTTTTTTATCCCAAAGATCCAAAAGATTCAAATCTGATTAACTATTTATATTGCCAATGCACTTTAATAGTTCCTCATGCACTGTAGGCCATAACCTGATGAATTAGTGCTCTTCAAGTGCTGACAAGAAAGTTAGCTTGAAACTATACAACATTAAATACTGCCTCTCACTTTCTCTGAAAATTGATGATTTATAATATATATTTATTTTCTGTCCCTGTATATTACGTCAACCACTGGTGAAAACTATAACTGGCCTGCTTCATGCTGCCAAGGGGGGGGGGGGGCAAAAGGGGGGGCCTCAGCTTTAGTTTAATGCAGAGATGATGATAGTCACAAAATAAAAATTAGCCCCCTTGCTGATTTCATCTGCCGCGTCAGTCCCTTATCCAGTCTCACGGAAAGTATCACGTCAATTATCATGAAGTGTAGATGACTTTGTGCAACTCCACTCGCAATGGTGCTACTGCGCTCTGCTCGATCTCTCCCACGCTCTCTCACACACACACACACACACACACACACACATGCATGCGCATGCATGCAAGCACACGCACGCACGTACATACGCAAACGCACGCACTCACACACACCCACACAATAGCAGTCTCTCCCTCCCACCGCAGAACACTATACTTATTCAGCAGCAAAAAACCGACTGTCTAAAATTTATTAAAAAGCGGTTCGGTTTAGGAGTTGCCCGAAAATGCAATACTGCATGTCTTTTTGTGCACGTGTTGTCAAGCCACACTGTTTTGCATTGAAGAAATTCATTGAATGATCAAGGGATTTGGCGTGACAGCACACAGACTGGCAGACTAGATCAGCCTTTCTAAAATTCTGTTGTGCCAGAAACCTTACGAATGTATTCCTCTGGAGACCACATTCGTAAATCAAATAATATTAAATTTCTGCTACCCTAACAAAACAATGAATTGTTTTAACATAGCTAAAACACGGTTTCACAAGTAATTTAGTGTCTATTTTAGGACACATTGGGGCTACTGTAAAAATTGTGTGATAAAAAGAAATATTATTTGAATTTTAGGCTACTCCCATAGTGTTGTATAAACACACCTTAAATTATGCAAAAGCAGGCAAATCAAATGTTTAATTATAAGTATATGGCTTGTTGTGACTAACATGCATTATGTTATTGGGTTCATGAAAATGTCAGAGAAGATTAAGTAATCATTGCTTGCAGAAAATAATTAAGTAATCATTGCTTGCAGAAAAGAATTAAGTAATCATTGCTTGCAGAAAAGAATTAAGTATTCATTGCTTGCAATTCTTTGAATAGCGATTTTGCCACAGTCCCCTTTAGTTTGTTCAACAGAACTAATGACCACCATAGAAGAAAAAACATGTTCATGAGAGTTATAACTTTAATTTAAGGTTAAAAAGATAGTTGCTACTGATATAAAATACACATAACTCTTTATATGCCATCAACTAACCAGTAGACATCTGCTTTTACTTCCATAACCCTATAACTCGGTTTTATGGTGGAAGTGTTAATGCATAGATCCATGGACCGGTGCTGCTCTGTAGATTACAATGAACAATACTTCAGAACAGGCACATTTTAGAAAGAAATCTCTACCTGCACAGTAAGGAGACAAGATTTTCATGAAGGTGGACAGTGCCATTGTGGTATTCTGCAAAGATGCTGTATTGGGTTGCGGTCTGGGTACCCGGCCAGTAAACTGAACTCACATAATCCTGGAGGGCAATACATACTTTTGATAGTGTACATTATCCTGCTGCAATAATCCATGTGACCAAGGGTGAACTAAAGTCAAGGGTGTACGTTTTCAGCAACAATGTTAGGATATGCTGTTGCTCTATGGGTTGCAAGGGACTTAATATGTGCCAGGAATTTATTTTCACACCATTCATCACCGCTACAAGTCTGAGCCATTGACACCAGGCAGGATTCGTCTGTGGAATAAAGGCCCCAAGTCACAAGGCTCATAAACCATTGCTCTTGCGTATCTCTAAAATGTAACTTCTAGAAAAGGAGGAAGAGTTGTAATATAAGCCTGGGAGAGGAGCATAGACATCTGACCAATCACAATATCTGAATGTAAGTGTTTTTTCACACCTTAACTGTGCGGTTTTGGGCTGGCCTATGACATTCTGCCACCTTAGTCAAACCTAAAAATTTACAATAAGTGGTGAGTTGTCAGAAATAATTTAGGCGCCTGCCGCAATGGGGAATGCTCATTCTAATTGACTGAGCAAATTTCCCCCAAAAAACTTTTTTTTTCATCACTGCTTTTACAGGCTTTGCATGACTAAGAAGACCCCTGTATGAGTAAAGTCTTTTGAGGGCATTTTAGAGCTTGTTAGATATCCCGTTTTAACCAAAAACACCAAGCCCTTCCCAGGCATGGAGGTATTTAATTAGTGCATCAGACAGTTTTTGAGTACTTGGCTATATCGACCTCTACGGACAGCGTTATTATGTCTGTCAAACCGTTAGTACCACCTATTTTTGGGAATATGAAGATATATGCTCCAATTATATATGTAACTCAGTGAATATTGTGGGAGGGTGGCGAGCATGTAATGCAGAGGCAAGAAACAAAAGTGACAAAACAACAGGGACACGAAGGGAGACATGCTTCTCTTTATCTGAACAACAACCACGGCACTACACGGTCACAAACGACATAGAGACAATAACCGGTAAGATGTGGGTAGGTGAAAACCTATATAGATATAGACATCATAACTGCTAAATGAAAACAGTTGTGTGGTTATGAAGAGTGCGTTTCTTCTGCCATTTGCTCCAGCGGGCAATTATAACAACGGCGAGGTGGAGCGCCGGAGAGGGAAAGAGCACGCAGCGCCACGCGGAGTATGGGAAGTCCCTCACGCTTCGTGCCCACCGACTGTATCACACTATTTTCTATACGTCATTGTTCTGCATTCGTCGTGCGCATTATTCTGTATCCAAAACAAACATACTTTGCAACGCACATGCAACATGGACGATAAACTGGATTTTTCTATTTCCCAGTGGACCCACATCCTCCCCTCCCTCGACGCCGTGTCTTCAGCAGCAGTACAGCAACAATCATCTTCCTCAAAGTTGGTCTCATGGTAGAAAGCCCAGAACAGTTATCCTCGCAGCTATATATACCTGGTATTCTCCCGCACGTTTTGGTGGTAAACGTTTCATGGACAGTCTAATAAAACTTTATATATATATAGCCTCTCTAATAAGTCATTGAGGAATATAAAACAAAAATATTCCTAAATATTTCATACTATCGGTTGTATCTTTTACTTCGCGTAATACAAAAATTATGCGGCATCCTGATTGCAACGCAGATCACTACCACATTTCCAACGATTGCTTCATGGACAATGAATGACTTCCGCCGCAACGCAACGAGTTTGGCGTATCTGGTGGACATATTGCTGCCATCACTTCGCAGCCAACTAGACTAACTATAGTAGGAAACCAAATTTCCTGTTTTTATGCCGCCTGTTATCCCACATGACACGCTCACCCAATTGTTACAATCACAATACAAATTATACTATTATATAACATATTTAACATATATGTTAATATATATAAAAAAGAGATCATTTGAGTCAACGCTGGGCAGATATGGAACAGGTGAGTTTGATAAAGACAATGATTGGAGTCCAGGCTTGATGACAGAAACTACCTAACAAAGACATCGAACGAGGTGCGGTGCTGTGGGCGTGACAATAGAAACAAGTGCTTTCATAAATGCATCGCTGGCCTCTTTTCGTTGGAGGAGTGTAAAATAAGCTTAATGTAAATTGTATTTCCACATTGAATTTCATTGTCCAACAACGGTTTCAGCTTACATTTAGTCTCCGCCTAGAGTGGTCTCTTGCTACCAAGTGGGAGTGAACTACGGGAGAAGCGCGAATGGGGTGCTGGCGGGAACTGTAGAAACGCTACGAGCAGGTGGCTGGGCTGCCGCGGACCGCCGCCGATCCGGAAAACGTCAGCCAACTGACCCAATGGAGGAAGGCAGTCAATTGTCATTAATCATGATGTTGATGATTGCTTGTCAACTGGAGATACAGCTGGAATAACCCATCTGTGATAGGAACGACAAGCTGTATGTTCCCAAAGGTTTTTGGGAATCAAACACTCTACATTCTCGTTGTACTGAACCGGTTTTTAATGAAAAGTATTTGTTTAAAAACAGTATTTTTAAATCGTATTTATTGAGGCATGTCTTAAAGTAGCATTAATAAAATCTGTTAGGTGATCCACCCGTAACCTGAATGTGAAGTGGGTCTACTAGGTTCTTCACAACCGCCATGCATAAAGATATGTATTCGTTATTTGTTAATCTCAGTTTTTTTGTTAAGATCAAAAAACAATCTGAAAGGGGACCTATACTTGTTAACAACAATGAACATTTTTTTTGTCGAATCTCTGGTGAGTTATTTATAAGTTATTATATTTATGAGTTATTTATATCTATAAAATAGGACAAATAAGACTATAAGAAAACAGGGAGAGGGAGTCAGTGAGGTTCAGAACAACATGATAATCAGGGCATGATGCTTTTCATGACAGTTATTTAGTATATAAAATGTTTTTGCACACTCAAGATGACAAAATCTCTTACGTTTTTTATATGCTTGGTTTAACTCTTAACTTTAACATCTATCTTGACTTTGAAGGACATTTCTGTTGCACCCTCTGAGAATCGAAGATCTCCAAGTTTCAAATCATTCTATCAAACAATGTATGTAAGTAACTTTGGGCCTATTGTAACTCACCCGATTACTTCATGGCATATCGCCAAACACATGTAAAATCTCTTGCAAATTACATGGGGTTCCCTTATTTAAGGGAATTCAGGTCTTCTACTTCATTGTCTGTTTAGTTTTCCATCGACTTCATTGTTTGTTCAGTTTTCCTTTCTTATCATTCCACATTGAAATGATTGGAAATGTCATGTTGTGAGTGATCTATGGCAATTACGATCTCCATGCATTTTATTAAGTTAGAGAGATTTAAGTTACCTTGGGCGAACAAACCTAGCTGGTATATATTAAGGCTTTAGTTTATATATTGTATGGTCTAATATTCAATTATCCTCTCGAAATCTCAATAATCAACAAATTCACTATATGTTTGTGCACAGGACTTATTTAACTCCATGTAAGCCCTACCAAATGAAATTCTTTTGCATTATTCATGTGCCGTGTACCTTTATAAACATGGTTTGGGAATTCCCACAAATATCCATATTACTTTTAAATCCTTTATCTTTCCTTCATCTATCTATGTATCAGATATGCATTCTTCTTGCTGGCCTAATGGCTGCCAAGAAAATGACTGCTGTATAGAAACACATCTTGACGTTTCAAAATTATATTTATATAGGGTCTACAGTTTGTATTCAAGGAGCTAAAGAACCGCTGAACCAATGGTTTATTGCCACTGACTCTGTGATGTTTTGATTTGATGTATTCATTTCATTTGCTTGCTTTACTGATCCTTGTTAAAGCAATTGTGTGCTTTGGGTCCCGGGATGGGGAGGGGGAGAGGGTTTGGGTTGAAGTTGTGGGGGCTATAACCTAATTCTATATATCTGTATTTTTCCCAACTGTCTGTTATTAACAAAAACATTTAATCATAAAGAGAAAACATGTTCAAAGGCTCTCAGCATTAAACCATAATGCATGATATGCATGTCATTTTAAAGTATGAATGCAATATCATCTTCAGTGATGCCAGATAACATACAGTAGGTTATTCATGTATTCAATTATTGTATTTGGGAATCAACGCATGGATGGACAAGTAAACAACAGTTTAACAGATAGTGACTAACAGAACATAAAAACCTTTTATATGGTCAACTGCAACTTACCACAAGTGAGATAAACAACCCAGAAAATAAGTAATACCTGCTTCAAAACGAATTATTAGCAATTCTGGAGAATGGTGCAAATCAACATCTCTTAACTACTTCATGTATTCTGTCTGACGTGACCATCTCTTAACTACTTCATGTATTCTGTCTGAC
>JACXGJ010001612.1:0-43836 GCA_016801105.1 Esox niger | reverse complement strand
ACTACTTCATGTATTCTGTCTGACATGACCATCTCTTAACTACTTCATGTATTCTGTCTGACGTGACCATCTCTTAACTACTTCATGTATTTTGTCTGACGTGACCATCTCTTAACTACTTCATGTATTCTGCCAGAAGTGCTCAATCACACATTTGGAGTCGGTTGTTGCCATGTCTATTGCCTCTGATGAAGGAATACGATAGGGTTAGAAGCAGGGTTTATGGATTTAGGCTCTCTGTCATTATGAGTTTGTCTGCGGCACCCCCTCCCGACATCCCTTTATCTTCCTAAAAAATAGATTTTTATCAGATTGTTCTTAGACTTTTATTGTCCCATTTGACCCCCCCCCCACTCTGGCAACAAGGGGTGCTCGCACAGCCCTGACTGCTGCATTCCCATATTATTGAACTAAAGCAGTTTGGGTAATATCCTAAATAGATGGGGTGTTTTGTATTACCAGCCAGTGATATACACCTGCATCTGGTCCGGTTTCTGCCTAAGAGCTCAGTATGCTATCTTTTTATCTTTTTCCCTATAAGGTGATCTTAGCAGTTTGAAAGTCCAATAAAACTTGTTGTTAATGAACAAAATGTGAGCGAGTGTTGTCAGTGTAGTTTGAAGTGTAGTATTCTTGCTT
Source organism: Esox niger (assembly GCA_016801105.1). Taxonomy (NCBI): domain Eukaryota; kingdom Metazoa; phylum Chordata; class Actinopteri; order Esociformes; family Esocidae; genus Esox; species Esox niger. Next base: position 43,197 of record JACXGJ010001612.1, on the reverse strand, counting down.
TGAAATTAGCAGCAATAAATTATACAAAATAATGGTGACAGAATATTGGTCAAACTACAGTTCTAGCACAGTAGAACGAATGGTGTATAGTACTTAATATCAGCACTAATGATTACTTGGAAAACTGTTTTGTCATATGGTGCCATAAATCTTTTTAAACCAGCCTAATGTTACTTTCTGTAATTGTAAATCTAAACATGGGTATAGGTCAGTCTAGTTTTGATAATTGAAAGTATATGACCTTATATTCAGGTCCAACCAGGCATTTGCCACATCATTTGTTATGCATAATTGGTTTGGCGGGATATAGGAAATGAAGCTCACCCAATATTGGACATATAAATTCCACATTGATTACACTGACACCCAGTAACAGGTTACTGCCAAAATAAAGTTAATGGGGAGTACAAAGTATATTGAATGCAGGTGCTTTCAAACAGGTGTGCAATAAACATCACATCATGTGTACTTTCACAGAAAGATCACTGTAACTTTGACAGATGTGTTATTGTTGGGAAATGTTTTGCAGGAGCTTCAGTAATGAGACATGCCACAATATGCCAAGGATATTTCAGTCCTTAAATTCTCAGTGTGACTGAACACTTAATATGGATATAGAAGAGCAAGACCTTTAAAACACTGAACAAAATTATAAATGTAAAACTTTTGTTTTTGCCCCCATTTATCATGAGCTGAACTGAAAGATCTAAGACTTTCTCTATGCACACAAAAGTCCTATTGCTCTCAAATATTGTTCACAAACTGGTCAAAATCTGTGTTAATGAGCACTTCTCCTTTGCCGAGATAATCCATCCATCTCACAGGTGTGGCATATCAAGATGCAGTTCAGACAGCATGAGTATTGCACAGGTATGCCTTAGGCTGGCCACAATAAAAGGCCACTCGAAAATTTGCAGTTTCACTGTATTTGGCAAGTCCACAGAGAAAGTATACATAGAGAAAGTCTTAGATCTTTGAGTCCAGCTCATGATAAATAGGGGCAAAAACAAGTGTTGTGTTTATAATTTTGTTCAGTGTAGTTGCCAATATTTTGTTTTTAAATGTGAAAATAGCATAATTTTTATATTGTTTCTATTTCAAAGTAAAAGTATTTGTGATTTCCTTTTCCAAATCGAAAATACCTCCACAAAATCTTGTCATGATGCCTTAAACAACTAGTTAATTACGAGAAAATAATGTCATCGGTTCCATTTCTTGATACTGCTTATACTGTATGCGTTGGGCTAAATTTGTTATGCTGTGTAAGTAGCCTCATGCATGTTTCCAAATTTTTACAAAGAATTAACTGGGTTTTACAATACATCCTTTTGTTAATTGCTGATTTTCAACATTCACAATTTAGTCATTTGGTGACTTGTACATAATTATAGATTTCTTACATTTAGTACCTACTATACTCTACACAATTTAGTTAACGTTAAAGGGGTGAAGAGTAATAAAGGATTTAAATTAAATTAAAGCATTTGGAAACAGGGGGACGATTATGGTATGAGGGAGGGTCTTATTGGAAATGTAACCAGAACACCAGAGCGAACCCTAAAATATTACAAGTGCTATGGGCTCTTCAGTGATCATAGAGTGTCAGGACCATTGTTTAACATCCTATCTGAAAGACAGCACCAAGCAGAAAGCAATGTCTCCTTCCCTGAATTGATCTTTACACACAAAAGATGACTGCCACATATGTTACATTTGAAAAAAATGTTTTTTTGGCTTGAACAAACCTAACATATTTGAGGAAAAAAAATGACATTCTTTCAACGTGTAGTGGGACTAAAACAACTCAACAATTAATATTGAACTCATATTGTCCTTTTCATGTCTTCAAATCCAAAAAATATTTTAAGTTAGAACGTCCTGTTGCCTCAAAGAAAAGTCATTATCAAAGCAAATAACCATGAGAAAACAATGGAATCAGTTCAATTTCTCATTGTTGGTATTAAGTTGAGGCTGGATCAGCCATCTTGTATTATTGGCCAAACTCATTTCCTGTCCAAAGTACCCTTTAAATTACAATATTGACACAAACCATTTTCACCTATACCAGTATTCCACCCAGTATGAAAAGTGGCATACATGCAACTGCATGATAACATTTGTCAAACTCCCCAAGAAACTGGAATGAAGAAACTGTCTGGGCAGCAGTCATTTAACATCATCTCACAGTAAACTACATAGTTCCAGGAACTAGAAAGTTTTGGAAACAAAATAACCATTAGCACCTCTCGTCACTTCAAGGATGAAGGCTGTAGGATGTTTTTTGTAGGAGAAGTGAAATTGTGGTCATGCTTCAACTTGATATTGTTGCCATTATGTCTTGATTGTTTTCAGTCATTATGAGCTCTGTTATGATGTGAAGGTCTTAATCAAAACATACCTGAAGTTTTAGATAATATACAGTGATGAGACACATCCTATCACATGTCCAGTGCAGGCAAGTAGAGGGATCTGACAGTTATGTGAAACACAATTTCTTCTTTTGAACAAGTTTTATTTTAAGTAAACCAAATCTGAGTATGTATTTAGGTGTATGTTTATTATTTTTTACAAAGCTTGATTCTGGAATTGGTTAGTGCCCTTTCTTTGACCTGGAATATATGAATAAACCTTGACCATAATATTAGACAAATGAGTTGGTAAATTCAAATGTATTATAAGTAAATGTAATTGTTTTATTTGAATGCAAGGAAAATGTCCTATGGACGGCAGCACATTGTACCTACCTGACAAAACATATGAGGAAATCAATAACCACCATCTGAATTGACAGAACATCTGGAAATATCCTGCCAAAAGAACAGAATGTTATGGTATATCACATCATTTTAAACAGATTGACCTTAGCTTCATGACTGTCCACAGAGTTTGACACCGAGTGTCTATAAATGTGAAGTGAGAGCTGCCAAGGGCATGCGGCCAAAACATTACAATTCCTTCAAGTCTTAATAAAGGATTCCAGGCCTGTAATCTAAACTCAGGTGGCAAGCTAAGTTATCACGGACAGGAATTACCATGAATTTTAAAGTAGCTTATATGTCTGTATTTCATTTTACAGTAGGTAGCAAGTAATACAACAGTGTGGTCAAAGACAAGGACTCACATCCAGTTGCCAGTTTATACGGCCCATCCATCCAGCACCAGTTCAATTAATTGATTGCAGTGACAATGACTTTCTTGGGCTCTATATGGAAATCTCTATAGAGCTAGATTTTTTTGCTCAGAACTAGGCTTAATCTCGGTCTATGCAAATGACCCTAAACAATACAATTACTTTTGGGTTAGAGTGCAGAATCGGATTGAAAATTTATAAATGACAGCATGTTCTGTAAATAGACCCTTTTTTAGGGTACCAAAAGTATTTGTACAGATTAACATGTAGAATAGTATAGTACTTATTTGATATGCGACAAAGTGTAGTAATTTGCCATATTAGATTAACATGCAAAACAGTAAATCTGCCTCATGCTTGCCAGCTTTTCTTGCAATGGTTCTGATGTTTAAAAGGCGGGGCAGAGGAAGTCCTTCCTGCGCCAGTTTAAGAAGCTTAACCTGTCCAAGGCGCTACTGATCCACTTTTACACAAACATCATCCAGTCAGTCGTCTGCCCGTCCATCACTGTTTGGTTTGGATCTGCCACGAAACTCGAAAGGAACAGACTACAATGAGAAGTCTGAACTGCAGAAAAGATCATTGGTGCCAACCTGCCCTCCCTCCAGGACTTACACAAAACCATAGTCAGTAAAAGGGCAGGAAACATCACTGCATATCCATCACACCCTGGTTACAACCTGTTCAAGCCCCTCCCCTCTGGTAGGTGCTACAGAGCACTGTACACCAAAACGAACAGACAGGAACAGTTTCTATCCACAGGCCATCCCTCTGATGAACAGTCAACATCCGTCACTTAGTGCCAGGCACAATCCCTGTATAACCACCCATTAATTATGACCCTAACATCCACCAGTCTACTACTTATTTATTTGTGTCATCCTGTAATTCAGGGTTGTTCATACTTTATATATCAACCTACCTCTTGCACTCTTGCTCCAATACACGTATATATATCACATCCACTATCATTGTGTAAATAATAATAACTGCACAATAGTATTTATTTCCAGCACCCTTTATACCCTGCTCATTGCACTGTCTCACCAGTCTTACTATGTTGTTGTTGATTTTGTGTATTTGTGTGTACTGTATATTGCAGTCGGTGAGGCTTGTTGAGTGTCCTTTGTAAAGTCTTTTATGAGTAAGTACATTGTGAGTCTGTATAATCCAGAGTCAAATTCCTCTTATGTGTGCACACACCTGGCAAATAAAGCTGGTTCTGATGTTGTCATGCACTAGTAAGACTCCAAATGCAAATACATAGCCGTAATCAAGGCTGGACATAGACAGCTCTCTTGCGCATACATTACAAAAATGTACCCAATCAGAACCAATTCCTTATATAATATGGCGGTTGATTTAAGTCTGTCTGAGTACCCTCTCGACTTAGCATGTGGTTGCTAATATGAGTTCCTTCAAATGTTTTGCCTTATCAAAAATAACTCTGTTATCATGGGGAGAAGTTTCCAGTACTGATTGTGCTGCTTAGCAAATGTTAAATTGTTTAACCATCTACCTAGGCAAATGCACTACTCTGTACATTTTCTTTTTTGTCATAAATGTTAAACTAAACTGTATTATACTTAAACTACCTATGACTGCCAAAGCCATGCTGGAAAATGTTAACCATGTGACATCATTAAGAAAACCAAGCCTGCCAGCTTACACTGCAATCTGAAGGCCATAAAGATCTTCAAATGAGGAACTTACCATAAAACAGGAGTATAATGAGTACTAAAAAGCCAACTTTTTTAGTAGTGTTACTTCAATTACATTTTACTGAAGTAACAACATAACTATTGGTGTAAACAATAACACCTCATTTTAAAGTACTGAAGAGCAAAAATACATTTCTTATAAAAAACAGAGATTGATTATTAGCTAATTCCATCCATGTAATTCAGGTTTGTTGGAAAATGTTTTCTAAATGAGATCAGGACTTTTTCTGGGCCACTGCAGCAAATTCACATTTTGTTGAATCACTCTAGTACTGCTTTCGCACAATGGAATTCTTACAGAAATTACTAAAAGCCTAAATAGCAGCAGTGTTAAAGTACTAAGAAACTTTATTCAGTTTTTTGTAGAAGCACTTTGGCAGCAATCACTCTTCTTGTGTATGCCTCTAACAGCTTTACACACCCATTCTTACTTTCAGATCCTCTCAAGCCCTGTCAGATTGGAAGGGGAGTCAGTTGACTGCAATCTTCAGGTCTCCCCACAGATGTTCAATGGGGGTTCAAGCCTGGGCTTTGGCTGAGTCACTCAAATAAATCCACAGACTTCCCTGAAGCCCCTGCAGCATTGTTTTGGTTGTGTGCTTTGGTGTCGCACTGAAGGATGAATCTTCACCCCAGTCTGAGGTCCTAAGGGGTATAAGTTCGTTTTTTTCAAGACCTCAATGCATTAGCCAGTAAATCAGCCATACCTTCTTTCTCAGCTTATGTAATGCTTGGCATTGAGTCCAGATATAGATTTGGTCTCATGAGACCAGAGAGAGGCCTCCATTTAGCCACGCTCAAAAGGCCTGACTAATGGAGTGCTGCAGAAATGGTTGTCCTTCTTGACCAGTTACAATGCTCCAATAAAGGAAGAGAAAACAATCAAAATCAGTATAACACAAAGTCAATTAAACTTCAGGGATTTCAATCTGTCCAATTAGAAAGCACAAGCGATTGTGAATCAATGTCACTAGTTTTGATGCAAATTAAAAGTAGCAACAGGTTTACTGCAGAGGCAACAGCAAGACAACCCTGAAAAGGGAACAGTTTCACAGGTGGTGGCCACCGACAATTGCTCTCTCTAGCCTTCCTGACGGATTCTTCTCTAATTTAGCATTTTGCTAGTGTCCTCGTCACTACTGGTAGCATGAGACAGAACCTGCAACCCATTCAGGTGGTACAGGTAGTCCAGCTCCTACAGGAGGTTTGCTTTGTCTCCCAGTACAGTCTCAAGAACATGGAAGAGATACCAGGAAACATGCCGTTACACAAGGAGAGCTTGACAGGGCCGTAGAAGCGCATCAACCCAGCAGCAGGACCAGTATCTGCTGCATTCTGCGAGGAGGAACAGGAGGAACTCTACCAGTGCCCTACAAAGTGACCTCCAATGGGCTACTGGTGCGCATATGTCTGAGCAAACTGTCAGAAACAGACTCCATGAACATGGCCGAGGGCCTGACGTCCTCTAGGGGGAGGAATGGCTTTCACCAGAGAACTCCAGAATTGGCAGGTCCGCCATTGGTGCCCATTCACAGATGGGAGTACGGTCACACTACGCACATGTGACAGACATGACAAAGTCTGGAGACGCCGTGGTGAATGTTATGCTGCCTGCAACATCATCCAGCATGACCAGTTTGGCGGTGGGTCAGTGATGGTCTGGGGAGGCATATCCTTGGAGGGTCACACAGACCTCCTCGTGCTAGACAACGGTACGCCGACTGATGTTAGGTACCGGGATGAAATCCTCAGACCCATCATCAGACCTTACGCTGGTTCAGTAGGCCCTGGGTTCCTCCTGGTGCAGGACAATACCTGGCCTCATGTGGCCAGAGTGTGTAGGCAGTTGGCGGATGACGAAGCTATTAACTAGCCCTCATGTTCAGACCTGAATCCAGTAGAGAACCTCTGGGACGTGATGTATCAGTGCATGTCTCCAGTTATGACCACAGACTGTCCAGGAGCTCACTGATGCCCTGATCCAGGTCAGGGAAGAGATCCCCCAGGCCACCATCTGCCGACTCATCAGGAGCATGCCCAGATGTAGTCGGGAGTGCATATCGCACGTAGGGGCCATACAAACTACGGAGTCACATTATGAGTTGCCGTGATGAAATTCACACAAATTGGAACGATCTGTAATTTCAATTCTTTACTCAGATTTTTGGTGTGAATTTTAATCTAGCACTCAATCAGTTGGTGATTTTGATTTGCATTGACCGTTATTACATCATTTGGTTCTTAACAAATTACACAATGTACAGTAAAGATCTTGATCTTTAATATATTTCCTTCATCGAGACCCGATGTGTGATTTAAGTATTCCCTTAATTTGTTTTAGCAATGCATTTTGTTTTACCACATGGCCAGCTCTAGCATGTGTCATGTGTTTTGGTTCCAAACTTCTTCCATTTAAATGATGGAGCCCATTGTGGCCCTGGGAATGTTTTATAACCTTCCCCAGACATATGCCACATTCTCCGAGGTCTATAAAGGGTTCCTTAGACATCATGGCCTGGTTTGTGCTCTGACATGCCCTGTGAAGTGTAGGATCTTATATAGACAGTTGTGGGCCATTTCAAAATCATGTCCAATTAAAGTAATTTGCCACAGGTGGACTCCAGTCAAGTTCTAGAGACACCGCAAGGATGATCTAAGGACATACAATGCATCTGATCTCAATTTTGTGTGTCAGGTTTCTGAATATATAACAACATGAGATATTTACGTTTTAAAATAAATTGCCACATATTTCTAAAACATGTTTTTGCTTTGTCATTATAGAGTATTGCGTGTAGATTGATGGCAAAACAATGAAAAAATGTAATCAATTACAAAAGTCTAGAACATAAGAAAATCTGGAGAAAGGGCTCAGAATACTTTCCGAAGGCACTGTGTATATATAATCCTCCCATGTATTTGATCACATTAATTAAGGCCCAGTGAGCTGAATGACTAGTGTGTCTGTTCTTTGATGTTTAGGGTAATGTGAAGGGAAAACACTCTTGCAATATTCTTTGCATTTTCAAGCAGTTATCTTGCCTTGTATTCTAGTAATAAAAAGGTATGTAACCTAATAACTAAACACATTGACACAAAGGTCTCTTGAAAAACTGAACCAAAGCATTAGGGTTCTAAAAAAGGTTTCTAAAAGATACACATTGGGGAGTGTCCACTAAATATTGTCAAACACCAGGGCAAAATGTGTTCTAAAAGGCACCAAACGTGCCCATACAGTTTAACCCACAACAGGGGAACCAATATAAATCCCCAATAATTGGCAAATTAACTAAACAAAAACAGAAGAAAACTAACATGTAAAAACAAATATTAAGCTTTTCACCAGTGGCGTCGTGGGGGCCTGGGTTTGCGAGGCTTCAGCCTCGGGTCTTTTGGGAACAGCCCCGGGTCTTTTGATCCATTTCCAAAAATGAAGATGTCTGCTTGTTTTGTGAGCCTCCCCTCGCTCAGCCCTAGTCTAGGCTAAGCCTCGAGTGTCTTGTAATGCTAGAATCGCGCCTGTTTTTCACTATCTCATTAAATAGCAAAAATAAAAACAACTGAAGCTGTTCCTCTGTACATCTCAGATTCCCACTAAACCACTTCGCCAGCATTTCATATAAATATCAGCTTTCCCAGCCAATGAGAAACACATTACTCCAAACAGTAACAAATGTAGGCAGGTTGCCTTGAGGTGTACCAACGAAGAATTCAGATGCTGTCTTAGCTGATGTGCGATGCTATATGATACCTGACAATTTCCATCCTGTCCTGCCTGTAACCACTGACTTGGACAAACGTGATGTCTAGGGAGGGCAATGCCATTCGTGTTGGTTATCAACTTCGCAGAAAAACGTCGAGTGAAACATGTAGTGAAAATAAGAAATCGCACAAATTGAGATCGCCAAGAGGAGCGGAACCATTAACCGAGCCAAAACCACAAAGCAATAGAGCATGTTGGAAGCAGACAGTTGGAACGCATGAGAAATGGCAATGGTCGAGAATGCACACCGGGTTATTCTGAACGCATGAGAAATGGCAATGGTCGAGAATGCACACCGGGTTATTTTGAACGCATGAGAAATGGCAATGGTCGAGAATGCACACCGGGTTATTTTGAACGCATGAGAAATGGCAATGGTCGAGGATGCCCACCGGGTTATTCTTCAACTGTGGGATCTTCTGCAAACAAAATGATGGAGCTTGCAGAGACATGCAGTCATAGGTGAACAGGGAGTAAAGCAGAGGGCTGAGGACACACCATGGGGGGTCACCTGTGTTAAGAGCCAGCATTGAGGTGTTTTTGCCAATCCTCAGCCTGACACCTGCCTGTCAGTATGTCCATTCATGATGCACAGGGTGGTGTCCAAACACAGTGCTGGTTTTTCAAGAGAACAATAGTGCTGAATGGTGAACTAGTCAATGGAAAGCATTCTCACAAAGGTGTCCCTCTACTCTAGGTGTGGCACAAGTGCATGAGCAGTTATCCAAACTACATCCTCCACGGGTTTCTTATGGTGATTAGAGAAGTCCATTTGATGCTTTCCTGGTGATAAGCAATTACAATGTAATAACAATCACTCAATGCAAACAGACTCCTATGATGGTGTGCATATTATGTACTGAACACTCTCTCCCTGAATTTGGTTAAATAAGCCTTGCAGTCAGTTACTGTCAAGCTTGTAATTCTGCAGAGTGGCTGGATGCATTTGCAATTTACTTTATCGTATAATTTTGTAAATATCTGATTATCTTTCCCTGTGAAATGCATTTGCTACTAAACTGTAAAATAAAAATCTTTGCAAACTGAAATTCTGTACTGATGCGTCCCATCAAACATTTGAACTGAAATAAAGGATGCTGGATAGAAAAGTAAATAGAAGCTTCACTGCGCAAATACATATGGGTGGAGGGGGACTATTGAAGATGATTTGATTTGACGTTTCTGAGTAACAACGTTTTTACTTCTTAGAAAAACATAACTGGAAGGGACATCTACAAACCAACGGTCACCCTCACTAGGTGAATGCCCGGAAAACAAGGCTAGATACTTAGCTAAACAATTATCTGCTGGTCCGGATTTTCAAAGGTTATGCACCTGGATTCGCCATTCAAGTTCATGTTTTTTTAGTCGGAATATATATATTTCTCTCGATATAAATACCATAGGAAATCGGAAACAGATTACAGGCCCTGAAGATGAATATGCTGCTGTCGCCCTCTAGTGCCCTTTTCTGCTATTAAGAATAAACTGCTATGTACATTCATGTACCTACATTTTGTGCATAAACAAACACCTGAAAATCAAAACCCCTCCAGCAATTTCGATTTGGTTTTGAGTTTAAGACAGACTTCCTTTGGTCAATGCAATGAGGTTGAACAACTTTAGTGACTGTAGTAGCATCATCATGGCATTGTTTGCTTGTCACACCAGTAATGATTGGAGAGTTTTGAGGATCAAATATAAAAATTCGATCAAAATGGTCAGGAATTGATGTTTTGGTGTCCACCAAACACCATACAAAATGATCTAATCTATATCGGATGCTTAAAATTTAAGTTCCTACAAGGCAACATTATTGTTCTGAAATCTGCTTGAACAGCTATAGAAAGACTGGTAAGTTTTCTAGCCAACACATCAAGAAGAAATTACAATAAAATAACAATAATGGGTAGAAATTGCACTTTCCAGATGTTTCCAATTGTGTGGGACAGAGGAAATTGTGTTGACCCTAAGTATACTCTATACATTTCAGACATCAGATTTTAATTTGATTTGCAACAGTGTAGAACTCTTTTCAATAGGACATTGTTTTATGTTTTTTGTGGCAATCAGGAATTAAAGGTCAGCATTTCCAAGGAAAGTCCTGCCAAGCTCTTCTGCTTCTCATCACATTGCTTGCTCAATCGAAAAAGTTGCAGAACCATTCATAGTGACAGATAGAGGAAGAAACATTTTTCTGGTGTGGGTGTAGCCAAAACCTAGTGATATGTTTAGTATGAAGACAGTCTGCATATTACCTGAGCCCCACAAAGGACCACAGTGAGACAATTCACTGGCAAAATTATTTTGATACAAAAACAAATGTGCCAGTATTTTGGGCAATGCCAGACCAGAAGGGTCCTTGGATAAAATAAATGTCATTTACACTGCTATTGAAGGACTCTGACATTTTAATGTAGTCAAATGGGTGGGACTTCCGTCTTCACCGACTTATCTCTCTTGCTGACCTGGTAATTGATCCTCCTGATGACCTGGTTGGTCATGTGAACACAACTTTAACCAAGTCAACGGGAGAGATCAGAAAATTACAGCAAACTTCAACATGGAGATGGCACTTCCAATGCTGTAACAGATGTTATAAATGGCACATACATGATACTTCTTTCCATTTCTATGGAACAAACACACTTGGAGGTCTTCTATAGCTAACTTGCAAGTTTTAGATTTCAGGCGCCCGAACTGTCACATGAACTCACTTGGGTGTGACTTGGCAAAGCAACTCTGTCTACCCTCCCCTTAAAGTTGGCACTGTTGGCAAGACTGTTGGCAATATCCTCTGATGAACTGCAGCCATAGTTGGTATGCCATGACCGGCATCTCAAACCGAGCACAAATCAGACAGCAGTCCCACTCTGAAGACCTAATACATTATTTAGGGGACGAAACACTTATTATAATGTAGAATAAAATGAATGCTGATTGGCTGAAATCCATGGTATATGAAGTGTAATCTGAAAAAAATATTTTGAAAACATCACACATAAAAGGACTGTGGCTACATACGTATTTTTCTTCTGAACAAAAAACAACTGTTATGGTCAGCCACAGTACGCATAGTTTCACAACGTACATGCCATTTTATCACATACCAGATACATTTGTATAAAAATAATAAAACAGAAATGTATTAAAAAAAGACACAGGAACACCGAATTGCAGGTTTTAGAATGAATCGCAGAGAAAATGTTTAACTTACATGAATTTATGGAAGTTTGATCATGTCCAACCAACATTCGTATAATTTATTAGCATAAAGGTGTATCAATGGTGCATAGAACTCAGAACTGTTTTAACTATTTCCACTGCCAAAACAATAGCGAAGACTTTAATTCTTACATTTCATACTAGTATCCATGGAGATAAACGTGAACTAAAAAAAAAAATATTGAAAGCAAGAGGGACTCAAGGCACACATCTGTTTTAAGAAAATACACCAGTGTGATTTGAACATGGAGCAAACAACAAAGAATGGAAAACTATTCTGCATGTACTAGAAGACCACAGAGAATAGACAACACTTTACACTTCCCATTAATGGCATGTGTGATTGAACGGGCAATTCATTTTGAAATGTTCACGCAATTGACTGGTCCCTCCTGCTGACAACTCAGAATGTGCTCAGGGGGAATCAGCCAAGTTAGTCCAAGGGTCGAAATGTGAAGTATATTAAAATGGTGATGCCCTGAATCAGTCATGGTAAAACAGCCATTTTGCCACTAGAAGTTCATCTATTTCTATGGAAAAGACTGAGAAGGCACACTGCTTTAAACTCACCATAATAAAATGGAGGCTCTGTTAGCCCAACTAACATCATCCCATGCCATATATAAAGTGCATCATAAAGCCACTGCTGGCCATGTCCCAAACAAACTCTGCAAGAGAGCAAGGAGCTAAAGCTATGTCTATGAAAGCTCCTTGCTCATATTAAGAAAAAAATATCAACATGACATTTAGTGAAATGTTGTACATTTGAGTGAAATGTACATTTTAGTCACAGTCTAGTGTATTACTAAGTATATCTTTAGAGGACATTTGTCTACATCAGACAACAACTAGTGTTCATAGTATGGCTTATAATGATTGAGTATGACACATCCTGTCTACACACATTCACAGAAACATAGTGAAATTCAAAAGTGGAAACCATAGAATAGAATACCTTATATTAGAATATAATGTCATCACAGTTCTAGGCATGGAATATCCATACTTACCAGGCAGTGATGAGGTAAGCGTTAAGGGGGTAATCATTTTAAGCGGGCCAGGTTCATTCAGGACAACAACAGCCTGTTTCCATCTGTTTATCATACCAGCATTAATCAGTGGATAAAAAAACCAACTTTGTGAGGTAAACAATCTTATTGTATTACAAACCTGTCCTTTAAAATGTGTGTAGCAGAGGAACCTACAGATAGTCTTGACATGACTACACATTCAATGACTGGTTTCAACAGTAACAAATCTTCTGGTCACGTACTGACGGCAAAAAATATCTTCATGTAGAAATTAGGTTACTAATATTGACCATAAAACAGTGGTTTCATGTAATGTGGGATGCACATGATAAAAACATAGCACTTAAGTGAAACATTTTAAAACCAGAGGTGTCTGGACACCCAGGGTATCCTTCCATCCTAGCCTGGAGACTTGGCATGTTAAGGTTCACTTTGTGTTTCTGACCCCCTCAGAGATGATGTGATGGAGTAGTGCAAGAAATGAGGTTGAACAACCCCCCAACAGATGAGGTTAAACAATGCGGGTCATGATCAACTGTCACCAGACAAAATAACCCACAAGCACATGACTTGCGTAATTGATGTATCACGCATTGAAAGAAGCTTTCATCTAATTCTGTGAAGATACAGTAGGGCAGTGCAGGCAATGGGCAAAAGGACCATTCTAGTGGTCAACGTATAAGACGCAGGCATATGTGAGGTCTCATCATTTCGCCAAGTGTACGAATTGCAACATTACAGCCTTGGTGTTTGTAATAAGAGGAAATGAGACGTTTGTCCGCATCAACACGGCAACCAGCAGAACTCTCGTTTCCCAGTCTTTCTGCTCGCGGCGCATACCAAGCCGCTGTCCTGAGTCATCATCTGTAGCCACACCTGCTAACAGCCACACGGCGGTGCTGTTTTGCTGATGCAGTGATGCCGTGATGGTGGATCTGTGAGGTTCCATTCCTCCGTGGATTGTCATAGGGTTCATCAGATTGAACGAGAACGTCATCCAAGTGGCTTTAGGGTGGAGGAGGACTCACCCTCCACGGGTTTCCATCTTAAAGCCATGGTTTCGACCGGGCCCTTATTGGGAGACAGGCGCTTGTTTAAACACCCTCGCTTTGGCTATAAGAGCACAACCAGTATGTTGTATGAAGAAGGTGCAGAAGCAGCAGACCCCAGAACATTAACGAGCTACAGTACTAGATACAGTTAAAGTTTAATTGCGTGTGTGTGTGCGTGCGCGCGCTCTCATCCTATGTGGTCGGGCAACAGAGTCTGAGGTGGATGTACAGTCTTCAGGCGTCCATTAGTACACAAGTTTAATCTGAGGACTGTTCTCACCGTAAAAAAAAACCCCTCCAAAGTGAATGAAGACACGGGGAGAGAGGAGCATGTAGTGGACGGATCAGTGGTCCAGCTGAGCGTCGCAGTCCTGGGTGACCTGGATGACCGGCGTAGAGCTTGCCGGAGCACACCAACAGCCTGACAGTCGGACACCCGGGTGGGGTTCACACCTACTGAAGAGAGAGGCTGTTAGTGGATAAAACACAGCTCCCAATGATCACTTATAAACTGACTATGAAAGGGCTTCCCGGAAGAACACCGGCTGTGAACTGGGTTTGGTGCTGCTGCCTTGAGGAGGGAGTGGAAGTGCATCTGGAAGTGTTTGGCACTAACATTCCTACCGGTTAGGAAGACAAACCACCCCACCGTACCGAGAACGGTAAGTAACTGGTCATGGATAAAGATGGGCGGGTTTCTCCACAGGGATGTCGGAAAGTAACATCCCTTCCCGACATCCCTGTGGAGAAGTCATCTGACTGCTGAATAATTTATTCATCAGTCGGACATATACAGTTTGTGTTGTGAAATGACATAAGATGGAGGAAGACTGGACAAGTTGTCATTAGACAAAAGCAACCCTGTCGTTGCCAACAATCATTGTCTGGTTGACAATCTACTTTTTCCTCATTGTCTGGACTTGCAAAGATCTATCCATTTTATGACAAAACAATTCTGTCTTTGTAATTCAAGGCCCATTCCTTCCTAATTTTACTAAATGTTAACTTAACTAAATAAAAATCAAATTCTATAAGCGTGGGCGGGCACCCACCTGATGTCAGTCCTTTTCAGACCCCTAAATGTAGCTGTTTTGCAATCCTTAAAGGGCCCATTTGCAATATTGTTTACTGTACTGGCAGCCTAAATAGCCAGAAGACTGATGCCGGGAAGGTTATTCCCCTCAGAAACTTATCAGTCAAGGTCACTATCAGTTTGCAATGACTTGTAGTCTCCTCATGCTCCATTTGGAAACTAGCAGTACTACCCCGCCCCTCCCCATCTTAGTCGGGACGAGGAGACAGTTAAAATCTTTTAAGAGGCGGTATTCAATTTAGAACCACTTTAAGGCTTTGACATTCATCACTGGACCACTGTAAGAGAAATGTACAGCTTCATGTGTTTGATGTGACAGAGGATTGTTACATGGCACTCTATCCTGCATCCCCAGCAAGCTAGTACCCCTCCACCCCAAGCATTAGGAAAATTAAGTCACGAGAGTCAGGGGGTTGTTCTATTCACCAAGGCTTTTAAGTTAATTTGTGGATCTGTCCGTAAGTGAATGTATTTGGGGGAGGGGAGAACAGTAGGACCAATCCTGGTTAAAAGACACTCCATCCAGCTAAAGGGACTTATGGCAGTTTAAGTGGAAGGGTTGTAATGGCAGTCACTGCAAAAGGACAATGCCTTCTTGACTTTCACCAAGCAGAGGAGGCGGCGTGATGTTGGCTCATCTTCAGAAAGAGGGTTTTCAAAAGATTGCAAGCTGATGGAGGGATGCTTGAAAATGATACAAAAGGGCCTCTGGATGTGTCCCTATAAGTCAAAACATCTGCTATGTTAAGCCTGGGACCCCTTTTGTATGGTAATGGTTTTGAGTAACGTCCTTGAATGAACAGCAGCAATCATGTCAACTGAAAGCATTGATTATTGGGGGTCACAGTGTATATTGTGCCTTACCCGTTCTCCTCTGCATTTACTTCCTGGTCAGTCTCAGCAGTTGACAACTCCACATCTGCCTCTACACTGCTCTCACTGCCCTGAGCTGACCGATCACATGGACTCTCTGGGGTCAGACACTCCCCGCTGAAACACACACACACACACACACACACACACACACACACACACACACACACACACACACACACACACACACACACACACACACACACACACAGTGAGTGGGTGCATTCCCCATAAAACAAGGATAGTAGACCTTGCAGGTTAGCCAAATTTTTACATACAACCAACATTTTTACAGTTTGCACGTGGAAAAGGGTTTTATTTGGCTTAGGTGTTAGATACAGGGGTTGGTTTGGGAGTCATGTGTCCCCACATTGAGAGATTCATAAAATGTGTGAGTGTTCATGATTTACTAACATGGTGGGAAGCAAACCCCCCCCCCAAAGGACAGCAAAACAAGGGCTGACCACATTTAGCAAGAGTTGATTCTTAGGTAATTATCCTCTCGATCGACAAACATCTACCGACGAAGATGAAGATTTTCCAGCAAGACGCCTATCAAATTTCTACCGCTAATACAATGCAGACAACGCTGGACTACAACCTCTGGCCTGGACCAATCAGCCTAGGCCAGAGGGTTTCAAAGTAAGGAAGTTCATCATCTTACTCTGAAACTCCATTCTCTGACCCTTTATAATACATGAAGTGGGTATGCGTGCATGTTCAGTACTTGATGCGTTTCTCCAACAGGTAGATTTGATGGTCCTTCTCCTCCAGCCTCTTCTTCAGAGAACTGATCTGTCTCTGCTTCTCAAGTAGCTCCTTCTGCAGTCGGTAGTTACTTTCCTCCAGAGTCTCACAGAACGCCTGGTTGGGAAGGTCAAGAGGCGGAAACTTTAAACTGCATTGCGTAGCACCCGATTGAACAGATTGCCGCTTTTATCCAGTGAAGGGGCTTAAATGCTAGGATGTATGGCAGCGCCGATATAGGAAATACCTTGACGTGGAACCCTAGCATACAATATTTTAAGCTACGTTTAAGAACAAATTTATTGTAGGTTTGGGGTCAAAGACAGTTTTAGATTTACATTTAATTTTCTTTAACAGTACCAAGAACAAAGATAGAGATAAAGAGGGAAGAATAATCAAAACAACAGTTATGCTAATGACACTGGCACCACAAACCAAATACTGTGTAAGTTATTCAAATGACAGTTATGCTAATGGATATGTAGGCAACACTGTCACAGAACAACAACAACAAAGCTTGTTCCAAATCACTGCCAGCAATATGGGCCACAAACAAATGCCACTGGAGAAACTGGAAATAACCGGTCTTGTTTGGGTTTAATTAACCCTAAGATAGCACAAATCTTGATCTCCTACAGTGTTGTATTCATGGAGGAAGAATGAAGGTGGATGGTCACCTCGTTCACATCAAAAGAGGAAATCTCATCCCAGACACCCTTCATTGAAAACGTGAAATTCTGTTTGTTGGGAAAGCTCATGGTTGGGGACTACGTGACTTCACAACAGGCTTTATAAAGTCACATGCTAGTTAGAAAAGGTTTGTCCTACCCGACTCTCTTCCAGACTATCAAAGGGGCCTGGTGGATCATCTAGACACAGGAACTCTCTGACTGCTATGCTGTTAAAGACAAAAAGGAGGAAGAAGAGTTACCAACAGTGACTTACCTATCCACACCAAAAAATTATACTATGAAGTAATTCTACATATGGTACCAGCCAAAAGTTTCAAGAGTATTTCTTTTTTCCACATTCTAGAATAATAGTGAAGACATTAAAACTATGAAATAGCACATGTAGCCTCACCATGAGATAGGGTGCATGTCAGGCAGCTAGCCAGCCTGGTGGCATAGCGGAATCTGTCAAATGCATAGTCACAGAAGTTAGCATAGCTTTCTTCAATGAGACAGACTCGATAAAGGTTGGGCAAAGAAAAACAGAAACTGGTGTTCATCACAGCAATCTTACTAGAACAATGCTTTCCTCTATTTTGGTTAGGAAAAAAACTGTGATAACAACCACCCAAAATGGGACAACTTAATGTTAGATTCATTACCTCAAAAGGTCATTGCTAATTATTAATTAATATATTTGGCAGTGTGAAACCTGGCTTAAGCCTGATGAATATACTGAATGAAAGCTAAGCAGGCAATTCAACCCTTTTTCCTTGACACTTTAAAAAAAAATCCCACAGCCAAGAAGTTCACAGAATTGGCAGATAATTCTATTTCTAGCAATATATTATACACATGGAAAAGTCATATGACCCTCCCAATAACAGCTGAATCCATATAGTTAACTAAGTAGGTTTTGTCCAATATATCTCAGGACCTCCACATCATTCCTCACACAGTCTTTTCCTTAAGAATACATATCATGGATCTAACCATTTATCGTCACAATCCTTGAACACCGGAACCACCATCTCATTATGTTATTACAGTCACAAAAACGAATCCACTCGCACCACTAACAATGGACATTTAAAAGCCCTAACATAAATTCTCAGACAACCAAAAGATTTGTCATGCTTTTCCAGACCCAAGGATGACAGAGTAAATAAAAATCAACCAAGCTGGGTCAGTCGGTCCTCTCTTGAATCCCATTTGTTTGTGTTGCATTAGTTTGTGGCGGGGACAAGGGTCAGTCTTAAACATATTCCTCATGTATCCTTCTGAATCCAGTGAATGCTCTCTATAACATCCCTGGTGTCCTGTCTAACCTTAGAACGACAAGCCCTTGGACCATGTCTTAGAACTACCTTGCCTGAAATACTGGTACCTGTCCTCCTGATTGTGTTGCAGATCAACTTGTCCACCTGGTTATGCAGCTGACTTGGATTCTGTTTGAAGACTCAGGACACAAACCACAAGCATTTGGTTTGTAGCCATATCCATATAAAAAGACTAATATAGCCCAAAAGGACTTCTACTCTCATAATCTTCACTCAGCACAGCCAGAAAAGGATTGGCCAAACATCAGTCTAGTTCCTTTCTCTGTTTCTTCCTATGTTTAGACACTACCAGGGTTTTTTTCCTAGCCGCTGTGCTAACTCTGCTGTTGCTTGCTCTTTGGGGTTTCAGGCCGGCTATCTGCACCTTTTGACAACTGCTGATTTAGGGCTTGATAAAAATACATTTGTTTGATTGACGAGATAATCACCCAGACTGCTTTTTCCAACTGTCTTGAAGGAGTTCTCACAAATGCTGGGCATATGTTTTGTCTGTTCACTCTGCAGTCCAACTCATCCCAAACAATCTCAAATGGATTGAGGTCAGGGGATTGTGGAGGCCAGCTCATTTGAAGCAGCGACATCACTCTCCTTCTCAGGCAAATAGACTTACATTGCCTGGAGGTGTGTACTGGGTTATTGTCTTTAAGAACACATGATTGTTGCACAGCGTAAACCAGATGGGATTGTGTATTGCTGCAGAAGCCCAAGCAAATCTCTTCTTATTGGTGTCTTTCGGTATTGGTTTCTTTGCAGCAACTCAACCATAAAGGCTTGATTCACAGTCTCCTCAGAACAACTGACCTACTCTGTACCTAATTAAAACATGTGCACACCATGATTAATTGTGCTTCTGGTGACCCAAACCCTAACCCTCAAAAACGTAATTAGAGCCCTGAACCAAACACCGAACAACAGGAAAATGCTAAATATCCCCATTACATTTCCCCATTTGGCAACACACAAAATACTACATAGTAAGACAGTGTGTATGACAATGTTTATATATCTACTACGTAATGTACGATTCTAAACTTACATACAGTAACAAACATGGCAGAATTAATGACCAGGTACGTATGGTCATGGTCAACAAGCAAGTCAATCAGCAGCCAGTAGCCTCAAGGCTCAGAGAGTGTTGAGTGTGTTTACCTTCATCAGCACTGATAACACTACTTATCAATGGTGTATATGTGTGTGAGGGAGGGAAAAAAACGAAAGAGCACTTTGAAAAGGCCCACATTTAGATTATTCAGAATTTCATAACATGTCTGTTCAGGTAATTGCACAGAAATACAGTACGCACATGCACGCACACACACACGCCTGCACGCACCAGTTGGCGATGTCTTTGTGTGCCACCAGGTTCTGAAGGAAGGCCTGCAAGCCCAGCTGTCTGTCCTCCAGGAAGTCAGAATTGTAGTTGTCTTTGAACCAGCGCTTTGGAGGAAGAGACAGTCTGAACCCTGGGAACATCTCCCTCAGCTGAAACAGACACAGAGACAGTACACAGGTTGGGTTGAGGAAAACCAACACATCTAACATGCCCAGAAACCCCCAGACATATTTAGTAATGGGTTAGGCATATTGACGGCAGTAAAAACATGATCCCATCCAGACAAACCCAACATCACATGGTTTGTCCTGGGCTGAAATTCAAACAATGCCTGTTTGCTTAGTAGAAAAGGGAGGGATGGTTGCTGACCTTTAAAAAAAACAACACATCTACATAACATGAAATAACATTCTGCTGATGTAGAATTCAACAAGACATCCAACACCGTTCACCAGACTTCTCTCAACTACTGAGGGGGGGAACCCACAGGAATGGCAGACCACACCCTCTGGTGCTGGTCTTCCTCCTCGGTCCTGCTCAGGCCACTGTGTTTAGTACCAGAACCGGATAATTAATAATAATAATAAACCTGTTCAATAATAATTAATCATACTACATTCTTTAAAAGAGCACATTTCCTATGCTAAGAGCCCATAAGCATAGTATAACATCAAGCAAATTAAGCAATAAAACGTCCCCCCCCTTTTCTAAATGAAATATAAGCTGCCACATGACATGTGTAGGAAGACTGTTCTGGAGCTGAAAGGCTATAGAACAGCCTAGATAGAAAGAAAAAACTGTTTTCACATGAATCCGTTCAGAAAACACAACTTTGATATTGATGAAATCGTACTTTGACATCCTGTCAGTCAGACCGGTTCAACTAGTTGAGGGCCTGTGGCTGGCTAGGCTAAGTTACTGCTGTTGCTGTTGTTGTTGGTTGGGGAACACTAGCTCTTTGTGCCATGGGGAACAGAGGGAAAACCCAACCGTAGTGTTCTCTAACACAAAGGTCTGCTCCCACAGCACGGAATTGAACACACCATCTCTCCAACTCCTCTGAATATTACACTGTCTCTCCCTGCAGGATAAAATAAATCTCACTGTTTCGCTAACAGTATTAAATAGGCTAACAGTCTCTCCAAGAATACTGAATATGACCAACTGTTAATTCCCTGATACCAAAGTGAATGGTGTGGAATGTGCAAATGAGAGGAAGCAAATGTTTTTCATCCAATGTCTCTTCACACACAACTGAACATAACACATTGTATCTCCCCACCCTATTGAATAATGAAACACTGTCTCTCCCCACACTGCTGAATACAACAAATTATCTCTCCCCACACTGCTGAATACAACACGCCACCTCACCCAGACTGCGTCTTAAGTGACATAAAAAAGCGGGTTACTCATTTCTAATGCATTAGGCCCACAACTCCTTCCTCCTACAAGGCTCAGAGCTGTCCAAAGACAGTAATGAGAACCGACCTTATCGTTGAGCCTGGAGAAGTCAGCGTATCGTCTAAACACCACCCAACTCTCCTCCAGAGTCTTCTTCACAAGGACCTTATACACCTGCATCAGAAAGAAGGCAGTCCCGTTAACATCTTACCTTTGTGTCCCCATGATAGCTCTTCCCATACAGTTAGAGCAGTGCCCCGATCCTGGAGGTCTACACCCCTGAAGGTTCTCCCTCAGTTCAGGCCCAAGAGGGGAATTAAAATGAATTGGGTTTTTTGTAACAGTTCAATTCTATCAAATGTTGGCACTTTTGAGCACAATAGCTCTTTAAATGTGAATGCGCTATAGTCAGCACAATAACATAGGGGGTAGTAATGTAACACAGTTTTTATAAAAATGTTACTATTTTTAAATATGCTTTGAACACATATGTACATTTAACTTCATTGAGCAAGACTCTTCTCTTCATTTTCCTTGGCTTCCAATTCCCTGCTAGGCTGGTTTAATATCAGTCTGTGTCAATGTTACTGTTATACCTGGGTGATGGTTTTTCACTCACTCAGACCTCTAACCAAGCCTTAGAAGTTGAGGTTGTAAATGTATACATCTGAGCTCTCTGGCTTAGAATAGCTTTTGCCGTCATAGTGCTTTCCGTGAAACCCAAAATCTGTGTCTGGATCCCAGATGGTGCCATAGTCCCAATACATATCACATGTTTTCCATTCTAGTTTAATCGAATTATGTACATGTATTCAACCTGGAATATCCTGGAAACCTATTTTGGCTGTAAAATAAGACCTGCCTAAATGTTATATCCAACATGCAATTTGTGATCGTGACTGATTTAGGTTGTTTTTGGACAGCTGCCTTCCTGTAGGTTATTATTTCAACCTATGTTTTGCACACCTGATTCTAATAAAAATCCTGACATAATAAATGTTTGTGATGTGACCACAACCTGAGATTTCTACCCAATTAGCTACCAGATCCATCATCTGACCAATAGATAGTCTGCAGTATGCCTGAACGTGTCTAGTCTATAGTCATCCCCCTTTGTTTGTTTCCTGTCGATGAGATTACAAGCCTTGGTCTGTTCCTGCTTTCGAATCAGCAGGACAAGATTAACACCAGCCATCTACCCAAAGTGGCAGCACTCTGCCAACCTGACGGCAGAAAGGGAGGGTCGTGTGGTCTGCTGAGGTCGTCAGGAGAGACTGATTGATGTGTATGGAAATCACTTTGATTTTCAAAGTGCTTCTTGGCCAAATTTAGTTTTACCAGTGACCTATATAACCTTTACCGTCAACATTTAATCATTGTGTTCTGACTGAAGTAGGGGGAGACTCAGCAGGGACAGACAATGATGAAGCAATGCTAATGTAGCCTAAAAGGCTAGTACTAATGTAGTGACATCTAATAACATTTAGAATGAGCTCTGTCATCAGCATTTAATGGAAATACACTTCTAAAAACTTGCTAAGTTAGAAGAACGGTCGAAAATAAGGAAGACATTTGCTGACAATGTAAGTTGGGCACAGGCCGGCCACACTATCACATCTTTTTCTCTCACCGTAAACTTTGCCCGCTCCTCCATGACCTCGTAGCCCAACACGGTGGGCGTGATGGGCCTCTCGTCCCACCCTGAGTACCCCAGAGGTGCCGGTGAGGATTCCTTGTCGTTCATCTGGGGGTAGCTGGAGTACTCTACTGAGGGGTCCAACCCCAGGCCGTTCAGCCTGGCCCGAGTCACCGGACTCTGACACTGGGAGGTAGGAGAGATGAAGCTGCAGTCTCTCTCTGAGCTCTGCGACCGGGGCCCTCCAATTTTGTTCCCTCTGGCCCCCTGGGTTTCATCCCCTGGTCTCCTTGTGGAGGACTCTGAAACACTGTTTAGGGAGGACGTCCTCTGCGGCCCCCGCCTTGGCTTCCCATTGGCCCCGGGAATGGCCCGGTCCATGATGGGCACAGCTACGGGAACGAAGGGCGAGGCCATCTGGCTGGGCGATCACCTGCCCCACTTCTGGTTGTCAAACACACCGACCTTCTTCACCCACGTCACTTACTAAACTCTTTCTCTCACAGGAAAGCCTGGAGGGGTAGCATAGGTTAGCATAGAGGGAGCAGATGTATACAGACAGGGCCATTATTATCTCTCAAGGACTCAGCAAGCTGGAAAAAGAGGTGAAAATACAGAAAATAAAACCACTTACGTAATAATTACTAACAACTCTTGCATCTTATCTGCTTATATTTTAATTGATGATCAAAAGAAAGCAGTGTCATGTCTGTAAATACAGTACTATTTCCTGAATGAGGTCAACTGTTTTCAACCAAGGGGCAAATAAATAATTCATTACGCTTGAAGCTATTTATAATTGATAAATCTGTGGTTGAGTAAAATGCATTGGAGTGTCTATCGAGGATGAGTAGTATACTTGATCAAATGATAACGGATGCATTTACCTTAACAATGCTTTCCTACAGCCCGGAAATGTATTGATTGCTTAACAACAGTCTGACAAAGCTCCCTGCCAGTCAATGGGTTAGTCCCAAAGAGCATGTTTTTCAGTGCACTTCTTTTGACCAGGAACCTGATCAAATGTAGCACAATATAAAAGGGAATATGTTGGGATTTGGAAAACACTTTGGCTAATTAGAGGACTAACTGGACCTGGTAAGGTGAGTTGCTGTGTATCTAGTCTGATCTTAATAGATAAAAAACAATGCTTTAAAATGCATGTGATACGTTAAATCCCATATGAATTGTATAGCTGCGGCAGAATAGATGTCTTCCTAGTTACGTCCAACATATATTACCAAGTCAAAGTTACGTATTTTATCAAATTACAGAAACCAATTAGACAACCACACAAAAAGGTACTGTTGAGTGTTCATTTGAAATCATAAGGATTTATACATTACAAGACATTGGGCTATTTACTTTATTTCCGGAGAAAAATATCTGAATCCATCTTAAGCGATGGATTTTGCTTAAATGTGTTGACCAGTGTAATGACTAACTCATGATTAAGGACGTTAAGGTGAGTTGTGAACCACCAGTTCTGTTCTGAAGTCATCAAACTAGTAGTGGTAACATTACTGCGTCAATGGCTAGTTCATATACCAATTATAGTAAATATTTCATATTTGAAAACGCAGTAACCGAGTTCCAGCATTATGTAGTCCACTTGCATATCAAATCTTATATTATCCATGCCGGAACAACATCCAGCATTCTTTTGATTTAGTCAACAGTCAGCCAGCCAGCTGATCAACCGGCTCTGACTTGGCTATGCTATCTAGCTAGTTAGCTAGCTGTAACGATACCGCAGATACGACTTATGATTTATTTAATAGCAAATAAGAATAAAACAGTAAACATGTGTGGTTGGCTTACTCACCGCACCGGTTTTCTTTCGTTGCCCCGTTAAAGTCGTTATACTATCATGGATGGGTACATTTCTCCTTGTTTATTGCGAAAGATATCCTACTTGGCATAATCCTGCCCATCACTGATATGCCAGCAGGCGGTGCTGCGTTCACTTATAGGCTCAAACACTCTGTTTAAAAACGGGGAGGGGTCAGGGGTGTTGTAGAGTATTGTGAGATAATGCCCACTTTTTTCCCCAATGGCCATTGCAATTTGCCCCAATCCCAAATCGACCGCAAGAAGTACACCCAATATAGCCTGACATTCACATCTGAAATTTACATTCTGCTTCACTTAGTCATTAATTTCGTTTTATGTTTTGTCTTATTTATCCCGCGATTAAAACTAATACAAATGTACTGAAACTTAAGAATACAGATACGCAGGTCGAAACGCAGCCAATCACACATAACTTATCAGGCGTAAACGTCAGTATGCTTTCTATTACCACATTAAGCACTGTTAAGAGAGGGTTCAATGAAGCAGACATGTTGTCATTTGGCTTTTCACAGGGGTGTTAGGTCAAGACAAAGAATATCCATGCAACTAGTTGGATTGTGGTCATTTTCTGGAGATGCAAAACTTTGGGAAGTGTTTGTATTATGAAAAACAAAATTAACTGATGTTATGTGCATGGAATGGTTAGCGTTGGAAGTATTCTGGCAAACATGGTTAAGAGAGACAGAAGATCTAGCAAACTAAACAAATAAGGGTTTTACTTTGCTATTTTTAAAACCGTCATATGATTGTTTCAAACATGTTTTATTTAAACACACCAACACATCCCGTCTCCCTCAACACATTCTTAATAGTTCTTGAAGTAAAGGACCTGTTAACCAAATTGCATAACTTTAGGTAAAACTGGTTGAAGTTTTCATAGCACCACCATCTGACAGATCAATGTAATTTAGTAGATGCCGGACTCATTCACCCACGTTTTCCTAAAAATCAAGTGATAAGCAGATGTTGCAACCAATCCAGCATTCTCCGCATTTCTTTGTACCTTAGAAAATGGACTGCATCTTACAGTTGAAAAACAGTTACATTTTGTTGCATGTAAAAATTGTGAAGATTGGTGACATTCTTTGTTGTAATAATAACCCAATCCCAACTGAAATGGTTGAGACAGTTCGATGCATTCCTAAAAAAATACAACTGAAACTATTCTGCGTGTTTGATGCCACCTATTGCACTATGGTGTGATATATTGCCTTGCTCTCTCTCCCAGGAAACAATAGAACATGAACAAATCCTGAATAAGTTCAATAATTAGTAGATTCCCTAATTAAACATTTTATTTTAAAATGCAGCAAATATTCCTCATTAAATAAATGTACATAATGATTCAAAATGAACATAGACTGCTGAAAACAAACAAAAAAATTACTTTAGTAGAAGTGTTAGGCACTTATACAGCTTCTATATATAAAATAAACAATATGCGATACAGTATTCTATAAAAAAACGTCAATAGACCTTTCAAAAGGTGAAACAGTGTTGGTAAACTCTATTTTCAGCCAGTTCAGGGATTGACAAATCTAAATAGGAATCAGCCCTCAAGACTAAAAACCACTGCCCTGCATCCTTTATAGCAGCATTTCATTTAAAAACCACAAACCCATATTGCTACTTCCATAATACACCATATGTACCATGCTGCTTTTCTCCAGAGTGGTAAACTACAAAGCACAATCAATGAGTTGGCCAGCCAAATTCCAGAATTTTTAAACGTATATTTCTTGTGGATTTTCTTGAAACAGACATGCAATTATCTCTACATTAAATCACACATTTCTTTGCTTAACACTGAATAAGAAAATCCATGATTATTTCTGGTTACATGACCAACATTGCTTTGTAGTGCACCCCTCTTTAGAGCCCATTTTGAAATGCAACAGAAGCCTTACATCCTATGTATTTTTTCATGATCCATGAACTTTTTCAGATTCTGCAGGTTATCCCACCACTTGAAAAGGAATGTCTCTGCAATGAGGCTGAACCAAGGTGTAATAAGTAACTCATTGTTCTTGGACTTCTTCAGCATCTCTTTCAGCTCTTCTTTAGTGACATAACAGTGGGTCTGGATCTCGTTGGGGTCTGGGTTCACCTGAATGTCTTTCTGCATGAAGAGGATGTAGTCGATCTCGTGCTCCCCCCAAACACCATCTGACTGAGCCTTGTAGTGGATACGGGTCAGATAGGTCATCTCCTCTGGGGGAACCTGAGAGGTAACCATTGGACATGACAAACCCAGTCTCAATATTATACACCATAGACTAAAGTCAGATGCGCTTAATATTGACAAAGGGTTGAAATTCTAAGATATTTATAGAAGTACATGATTTAGTTCTTACATTCTGGAACAGTATAAAAATGATTTGATTGCATAAGTATTAACCCTGCAACTAATTGTACCCCTGCAACTAATTGCCTTCATAAGATTTCAATTAATTAATCATTCTAAAATGTCACATCATCAGATTAAATATACCAGTTTATGGAAAGCCTCCGGGGATAAGAGACAAAAAATAAAGAAAAAAAACACTCAATCCCAAACATACCCCAGGGCAT
Organism: Esox niger; assembly: GCA_016801105.1. Classification (NCBI taxonomy): domain Eukaryota; kingdom Metazoa; phylum Chordata; class Actinopteri; order Esociformes; family Esocidae; genus Esox; species Esox niger. Next base: position 15,753 of record JACXGJ010001612.1, on the reverse strand, counting down.
TTAAAAAAAAAAGAACCACAATTTAGGGAAGCCACCAAGTGGCCAATCACAGCACTGAAGGAAGCTATGGAATTTCTCATACAGGATGGGAGAAACTGTCCATGTCAATAATTACCCAAGTGCTCTACAAAACTGGGCTATACAGCATGAGGTTGGTAAAAATCATTCAATAAAATTCCTTTTGACACAGCCAGAATGTTGCAAAGTGTTCTCCATTTATACCAAAATGAAACTTTTGGTCTCAAAACACTGTGTGGCATAAAGCTGCTAATCTATCTGACATCATCGCCATTGTAAAGTATGGTGGATGATGCATCATGTTAAGGGGGTGTTTCTCATTTCCAGGGAATGGAAAACATGCTAGGGTAAAAGGCAAGATGGAATGAAACAAATGTAGGAACATCTAAGGGGAAAACCTGAACCAATCTGCAAGAGACCTTGGACTGAGGCATGGTTGACCTGTCAGCAAGACAATGGAGTGGTTTAAGACATAAGTGAGTGTCCTCGAATGAACCAGTTGAAGCTCAGACCTCAAACCAAATTGTCAATCTGTGGCAAAAGTTGAAACATAAAAATCTGGTAGATCATTATCCACAAAAAAATCAACTGTCGTCATTGTTACCGAAAGTGATAGTACAAAGTATTGACTCATGGGCCGAATTCTTACCAAACACATATCAGTTTGTGTAATGACCTTTTGTTTCACATCAAAATTATATTTCTCACTATCAAAATGTTGTCCATGTGATGTTGATCAAAGGGAGGGAATCCAAATGTATTTCATTATCTTTCAAGATGGTAACAACAAAATGTGACAAAGAAATTCTGTATAAATACTTATGCAATTCCCTTTAACTACCCAGGATAACTTAAGAGCTGTACCTGATCCATTGGGATTCCCAGCTCGGCTTCCAGTCTTCTCGATGCAGCTCTCCGAACACCGATTGCGTCAAGCTCTTCCAGCTCACTGGCTATGTGTAGTGGGTGACTGCAGCATGTGTTGGTATAACACCCTGAACCAGAACAGTGAGAGAAACTGTCATCAATGCCCCACTGAAATGATCTGATAGCCATAGGTATATCTGAACATAAGCTACATTAGTGGTAAGTGTTTAAGAGTAAATGGGTTGCTTACAGACCTGGAAAAGTAATTTTGGCATTGGATCTCTGTTGTAGGAGCAGCTTGTCTTCACTGTTGAACAGGAAGACACTGAATGCGCGATGCAGTAAACCTGGAGCAGGAGAGATTATCTGGTAACTATCCAAAAAAATCTGCGAGTAGCAATGCTAACCTGTTTTAGGAGAAACCAGAGTATAGATTGCACTCACAATCATCAGAGATGACAGCCATAGGGTTATTACTCTACCTTTGTCAATATTAGAGTTCAGGTGGCAGTTCTTCTTGCTGTCTGCTCCAGTCTTCTGGTCGTTCTCATCGACAAGAATACACATCTCTGCCAGCAGCTGGACTTGCTTGTCGTCTAAATTATCTGTGTTTATTTCAGGCATCCTCACTGCAGACTCTGGCGGTTCTCTCACCTCACTTCAAAACAGAACCCAGATTCAATAAGGGGATAGGTAGCCTATTTGCAGTGTAGGTTTCGAAATAGGTCCAGACATAACTTGTCAAGTCAGGACATCAATGTCCGAAAAAACTAAACGTTCACTACTAACAATAAGAGCAACACAGTAAACAACGTAAGAAAACAGCCGATACATACCTTGATAGGCTTCTGAGCGGTACAGGCGTTGAGGGTCTAGGTACAAGACTATTTCTTGTAAAGACTAGTCCTCTTAACACTAATATATTTGGCTTCAACAAAGCAATTTTCTCGCCGGACAACAACCGAAGCACCACCCCCAAGCCGCACACCATCGCCAGACCTGAAACGAAGACCAATCAGATAAGATAGTGTCGCCAACACGCCATCGAACCATCTACGGGTATAAAGTGAGATTGGACAGCGGCGTATCCTCTTTGGAATACAGTGTGCGCAGTCACCGATAAAAATATAAATCCTTCGAAAGACAACATTTAAGATATAGAAATTACGTTTTACTTACATTCTTCTTCCGCCACCTATCAAGACCACAGGCGTGAGCCTCCAACGACAGCCTATCACGGATGTTTGAGATTTTCATTTGTTCATACTGAAACCAGAGTGAAGTCGTATTGGTTAGTGCTAGTAACGTAAGCCTTGTCACATGACATACTAGGCTCCTCCCATAGCGCATTGCCATTGGTCTCCTAGTTGATTTATTAAATAACTAATACTGTTAAACGTATGTATCTGGTACTTCTAGATACTTAACTAACTTCTCACTTGACATTAACCTATGTCCCCTAGCTATCTGATATCGTTAAGTGTGAAATAAAAATATACATACTTCCTTGGCTGACTTCCTTGTCAATCATTACAATCGTTGCGTTCCATCCAGATGCTTCACGAGCGGTAGAGCCGACTCGCAGCAAGTAATACACTGTCACACTGAGCACCCGAGAGAAACGATTTTCTGGAAAATTTACGTATTACCTACCTTTATGTTTCTACGACCTTCAAAAGACAAATACGTATATACATTTATAATGTAAGTAGCTAAGTTAGAGTACTATTTTGTTGGGGGAAAAACGAATTTCAATTGACAGTTAGCTAGCTTGCTAAGTGTATTAGCTATGTACTGTATGTATAGCTACGATGACTGACTTGTGCAACTGTAACTAGCCGTGTTCTTCACTTAATCTGATTCTGCTCTCTAACAAGCTTGGCAACTAGACTGCTACTGTAATGCAGGCTGGTCGTGATACAGAAAGCAGTCTTGCTAACCGATATAGCTCATATAAGGCCTGCTTTGACAATCACTGGTCCCATGAAAATATTACATAACCTACTCACGTTGGCTAGATGGCCATATATTGTAATTTACTCCTATTTTCGTCAAGATTGAAATGGAAGAAGACTCATAATTAGTTCATATTAGAGATGAAAGCAAAGCAAACAATTCGTATTATTGCCCACGATCACCTTCCTCATATGTGTGTCTTTATCTTCGTTTTGCTCATTACAATCAAAAGGGCTGACCGGATCCGTTTTCTTTTGCCTCCGTGATAAATAATGTATTTTGTTTAACCATCTATGTCTAACATGTTAAATGAGTAACTACTCCATTCAGATACACGTCAGTGAAAATAATCGTGCAAGCCGACACGCAGGCCATAACCGTGCTGTTCTGACTCAGTTCTCAGAACGTGCAACTTGTTGGTCCTTGTCATATATGGTCTGTTATAGCAGAGGAATACTCTTTTGAAAACCCAAAACGAATTGGCGCCAATGGGCACATAATCAACACAGGACAATTGAGAAGCTGAAAAAGATTGCCGGGTCAGACAAATCCTGGTCCCGTTCAGTCAAGTCACCTGTGCTGTTCCCTGACCTTAACAGTTGTCTGTTCAGAATTATGTCTATTGTGCGGAAAAGGTGCCCAACCTGGTAGTAGATGACCAAACATCATTGAGACTACCTTCCAGTTTATGATGCCTCAATGTGCTGTGTCATGCTGCTAACAGGTGGGATGATTACTATACTGTAGTTACTAGGGTACTGTAGGTGCGGTAGCTAAAGCTACAAAGGAGTGTATTTGAACAGTATAGCTATGATAAGAAATCTAATGATTCTTGCCTAGACTCAAATGGCAGCATATTCCCTTTATAATGCAATACTTTTGACCACAACACAGACAACTATAAAAGGGTCCTGATCAATAGTAATGCACTGACTATTTGGAGAATAGGTTGCCATTTGGAAGCCGTCATTCTCCAGGCAACAGCAGAGTGCAGTAGTGAGGCTGCTGATAGCCCAGGTGAAACGTGGGTTGTGTTTGCTCAGCCTCAGGTAGGAAGTGAACGGGAGGACGTCACAGAGGAGGGATGCCTGTAGAGAGTGGAAGCAGTGCCGCCGCCCGTCACACAAAGCAGAAGCGCAAGTCCCACAGCCTGTCCATTCGGCGCAGCAACAGCACCGAGCAGGATCAGCGCGCAGGGACCGGCATGCAGAGAGACATGCTGGACGGACAGGTGAGTGAACTGACTACTGCGTTAAACACAGCCACCACTACAGCGCTAACAGTCAACACAAGCTGTGCCAGTGCAATTGGTGTTGAGTTAAAGTAAAACGTATTTACGTGAACTACTTAATGAAGGCATTCTGTGGATAACGTTTTTGTACCAAGTAGGCCATACCGGAGACATTTGACATTTGAAATCAAACCAACCAGTAGTAGTTTTTACTTTCATGTTGCCCAGCTCTGCTCAATGCCTACACACCACACACACACACACACACACTGATGTTCTCTATCTTTCTAAATCTAGACTGTAGGCTTGTTTCTGCTTGTCATGTTAGCTAGTCTGTATGTTAACATGCACTTTGATTTAAACCAGTAGTGAAGGTGAGATCAGTTCAACTATTGTATATTTAGCATGTCAATGTTTTTAGTGGGGGGGTGATATTATCAATGGAGATAATACACTACCAGCCGGTTTTACGACATGCTTTCCACCTGGTGTTGCGACATCATGTAAGCTTAAGTTGATTGTTATGCTCATGTAAAATGAGGTTTAGATCCAATGTGTTTCCGTCAGACATATATGTATAGGGTGTGTACTAAAAGTAGTGAAAAGGATGTAACATGAACAAACCTTCTTTTTTAGCATAACACAGAGTTATGATGTTTATCTGCTGTATTACACCTCCTAAGAAACGTTAAATGGTGGTCTTGTTGACACTTGATCAGGATCAATATATTAAATAACAAGCCTTCTTTTACTGACATTTCTTATTAACTATTTGTCATATTTGTTAGCGATTAACCATACCTCCATAATGATTTAGGGAGTCTACTAGGCTCTATTTGTAATTCAAATACTTTGACACAAGCAAATTGTGTCTTACAGCAAGACAAGATATCTTTGATGAGGCACCTTCCCTAATGCAAACAGACAAAGCTACCTCCCAGTCAGTTAGATAATAAATTCCCGGCCTTATCTTCAAACCAATGAAAAAGGCAGGGAACAGCAATGTGGTCAAATAAACTGGAACGTCCTACATCAGAATTTATCCTCAATTAGCTGTGCGTCCACTCAGTTAGCTTTGAGCGTTCCATAACAGTACCACAGGCAATTGTTGTCTCATCAAGTTTTAATGCCGTCTGCTTGTCCAGGTCTGATTATTCTTTTCATTAGGGCTCTTTCTCCATCCGTCTCCAGTACCTCTCTGCTTATTGTGGAGTGTATCTGTTTGCCTGCCGTCGCATACTGCTACATTAGAGATTAGACCCTTATAGCCTTTCAGTCTCTCAATACTGTCTTTATGCCCAACAACACAGAGATCTTTAGGCCGAGGTCTTTAGGCACATAATTGACCAGCTTTGAAAGAATGAAGGGGCAGACTGTTCGCTGCTAATTGCCTCTTTTTTTTCTCTCGACAATGCGTGTTTACATGTACTGTTGACAGAATAGAGAAAGAGGTTAACCTCATTCTGCCACAGACTCTCACTCTCATAGTCTTGTGTGTGTGCGTGTGTGTGTGTGTGTGTGTGTGCGTTTAAAAAAAAACAACGCATAGGCTATTTTGTTTCCTCATGCCTTGTTACAGTTTAGTTACTAAATGATATAGATATAGTTTCAGTAGATGTCACCCGTATTACTTTTCATGGTGGCTTGCTTTTATTTTGTTTTGCATAGCTTTGATCTGCATGCATGCACACTGTTCACTGGGAACTTTAAGTCATAGGGAATGGAGCTACTGGTAAGTCAGATATACAAGTATTTAGGTATTTTAGTTTTTCTATTGAGACATTTATGGCTGTGACAGGTTTTGCTGTAGGTTGTCTGTCTGTTGTAATGTAGCATAGATTTACTGCTCTATAATACTGTAACTGCTGTTCTAGCTTTGTTTTAATGAGTGGACAGTAGTTCTAGTATGCTGAAAAGTGGGTTATTTTGCATCTGTCAGAGAAAACATGGTAAGTAATTTCTTAATAGCATTATGCCAGTCAGATTGTGATGTTAAGGAAATGTTTCCCTCTTTGTACTTGTGCCCAAGATACTCAGTGGATACATTATGGAGCTGTGTAGTTTACATCATCTTGTATTTTTCTCATTTGAAGGACTCAAAATTGCCCCTGTCCATGCGGAGCACACTACTTGACCTGTTTGGCCAGATAGAGCGGGAGTTTGAGAGTCTCTACATTGAAAACTTAGAATGTAAGTGAAAATAAACAAGCATGAAATCTGTTCAGCCCATCACTGACTTCACATATTTTATTGTACCTTAAAATAAATGCCCCTCATTGTAATCGAGGTACTGTGGGAAGAAATTACTGCCATCCTGTGGACAAATATTGTAACGCTCATTCACTTAAAATATAACACTCTGTGTTATATTTTATGTGGGCCAAAATATTGATCTTGAGGAAGCTGATTAACTTCCTGGTTGTTGTGGAATTGTGTAATCACTGTGTATGCTTGTTAATTCTGCAGTGCGCAGAGAAATCGATACACTCAACGAGCGCCTAGTATCCGAAGGACAAACCATAGAGGGAGGAGAGTTAGGAAAGGGGGCTTTGAAAGCAAAAGGTACAGTACACTTTCAAGTTAACGGCAGTGCTGGACAAATATATTGACTCCCTTGCACTGTTATTAACCAATTCCCTGCTCAAATAAGTTGAAATTGTATGGAAATGGAAAACAGTGCTCTGCTACTGAGAGCTCACATACACTGTCTCAGGCTGTTGTATTTTTGGCTTGCGGTGCAATAAGCAATAGGTCGTATCCATGACATTCAGGGGGTTACTATTAACATTACAACATATTACACTTCAATTTCCATGTACTGTGGGCTGCTGTCCTAAATGATAATCAAGTGGGATAGAACTAATTGACTCTGTCGGCTACCTCTAGCAACATGTGATGAAAAAAGTTAGCTGTCAAGTGGAGAGAAAAAGACTGTGGAGAACACTTCACTACAACACCATTTAATTGCACTTCCTTACACCGTCTGCTTGTTCAGTTAGCTAATGTCCTGATGACATCCAGAAAGTCATAATTACTGCTGTGATACTAATTTGGTTCCCAGACAACAAATTAGTATCGCCTAAATTTGCAGGTCTGGTGGACAGTTGCCAGATTTGATTTACAGTATATTCCCTAATTGCATCCTAAATCCATCCAACTCCATTGAAAACCTGATAGAAATGTATTTCTGATGTACAACCATATCTATAAATCTATGCACCCATGACCATTTTTTCATGCACTGTCATTAAAATTATACCAAAGGGGTTAGAAACCTCCCCATCTGGCAACATTTCTGGTGAAACACTTCCGCCAGTGTGGCCTTCATTACCAAATAAAAAAGCAGTGAACATGTCCCACTGGTATTGGTTTAATCGTCTCCCACAACACTTACCCCATATGTTTTTTGCAGACAAGCACCAATTGCTGTGTTGTCAAACATGTTGTGACAGATGTGTGAGCCGAAATTGCAGCTGAGCTTTCTCGCTAGCATTGACACATGGCTTAACAAAGCAGTTCTTGCTTCATTAGAACTTGTTAATTATGAACAACGTTTTGTAGGCAATTAGTTGGTTGCATGAAATGGCTTGCACAGGCTAGACTGGATGTAATGAATATTAATTGATCAAATGCCCAAAAAATCACCTTTTGATGCCATGCTTTGCTTAGATTATTTTTGAAATTCAAACAATAACAAATACTTTCAACACCAGTTGAATTATACAGTCTCTCCCTAAAGGCCAAAAAAGGGTCCTGCCTTATTTGTGCTGTGTACAATAGCCTGGGCTGAGGATATTACAAAGTAACAAAAATATATCTATATTTTTCACCTTAACCCACTGAAATAAACACAATGTTCTTTCCAAGTTTGCATTTCGCTGTTGGAAGCTAGCCAGCATCTAAACCAGGTGGTTGGAAGTGCTCAGTAGAATAACGGAAACGTCTCAATGAACCAAATCAACTCCCACTGCACAACATACATCATCCATTCGTTCAGCATGTGTGTCTATATAGGCTCACCTATGATGGAAAGTTGCCCTGAAGCTACTACATTTAGCTGACGCCGTTTGTTCTGTTTGTGATTCAGAGGTAATAGGTGAAGGTGCTGGAAACCAAAATACAGGACTGAAAACATCTTCATAACAAGTGTCCACACACTCCCAGTCAGATGTAAATTTCTTTATCTGTTAGGCTTTGGTTCGACATTAATCAGAACATCAGACATCTTAATTTGACATAAAATAGGGAATTATTTTAAAATATGTACCTTATAAATTCTATCTGCCTATGGCTTTAAGATTTATTTTATTGTATTGCAAAAGGTATAGACTTTGATATGGTGGCTTGATAAATGTATTTGCTCAATCATTTTGCTTCTTGGATTTGTTAGTACAGAACATTTTTACTCTTTACCAGAGTTATCTAACATGTACATGTACATGAACAAGGTTCAACATTGTTAGCTCTGCGTATGGTTTGAATCACATAACAGTTTACTGAGCCGAAACAGTGATAAAGCCAAGGCTAAAATGGATCCCTTTTATCGATTGTTTCGTGGCCATTTTGCATTTCTGTCTGAGATGGAAATCTAAACTTTTTCTTAAACAGTCTAACTAGGTGTTTGACTTTGTATGCAGCCAGTCACAGCACCAGTCAGCTATCTCAGAAACTGAAGACCACTTACAAAGCCTCCACAAGCAAGGTATGTTGGATGAGGTAATGCCTGTTCCACACTGGTGTTCATTTATCGTTGATTATAACTGGGAAGGGAAAGTTAGCTACTATGTAAACATTCTAGCTGTTAAGATCATTACAGCTTGTGTAATGGTTAACTGTTATCAAAGCCCCTTTGTAACAGGCTTGGGGTTGATATGACCAGATCTATATAGGCTGAATGCCTGACATTGTTTCAATATTTAACAGCAACTTTGGGAACAGTGGTAGTGCAGTCTATGTTCCACAGTAGATGAGTGTCTCACATTTTATACACCGGTAGATCAGTAACATTGCTTTTGAGTCTGAATAAGGCCCAGTCACTGTTCATTGTGTTACTGAGCGAGAACAACAATGGTGTCCCTCTGTAGATTGTGTCCAGTTTCAAAGCCACCACGTCCAGAGCTGTGTGTCAGATCCTGAAGGAGTACGTAGGTCACCGGGATGGCATCTGGGACCTGGCGATCACACGGAACTCACCTGTAGTGTTGGGGACGGCATCGGCAGGTCAGATGTTACCTCCATCGCAGACCTGGTCGTTAAACCTGTTTTATTCCCCTCCAAATCGGACCAAATTCCAGTTTTTGTTTCAGAACATCCCTTAAACATAGACTTAATGTGAAACGGTGTTAACTATGTGTTTTTCCCCTACAGACCATTCTGCCGCTTTGTGGAGTATCGAGACAGGGAAATGTCTGCTTCGGTATGCTGGTCATGCTGGATCAGTCAACTCCATCAAGTTCCATCCAACAGAACAGATGGCTCTGACAGGTATGCCGATGTCTGGTAATGCTGCCCGGGCCTTGTGCGGGTGTTTAAACAAATATTTGTTGTAGATTCAGTGGAAGTCTGACTAAAGACTATTAGCCTTGGTGTTTTACTGTGGTTCAACACTGTTGTTTCCTTAGTGCAGATAGGATGGAAGTAGGGCAGTCAAAGTTAACGAGTTAATTCCCGGTGATTTTAACCCAAAACATTACTATATATATATGTTTATGTACGTAATCTGGGATTGGTACAAAACTTACTATTATTTAGATTCCGGTGAATGTTCTGTCAATGCTTTATAAGCTCTGTCTGGGAATGTGAATGTGATTACATTTCTCCAGCTTAACCCCATTAATCTGCTAGAACCATCCGGATCTTACCAGCTCTCATTTTATTGAAACCAATTGAGTTTAAAAACAGAAATAAATTCTGTGTTTAGTTTCATTTTAGTTAGTCGACCAGACCTCCAGTTTGTGAGGAATAGCCTTTACTTTGGGCATATGTCTTACCAAAATGGAGATGAATGGTTTTGTTTGACAGCCCTGGGTGGAACACGATTCATCAGAGCTGGCCTACTTGCTTCCATTGCGACGTGTTTTATTGTCACGTTCATAGGTCGCCTCCGCGTGCGTTTGCTGCGGTAGATCCGTGTTGACAGGGCGTTAGATCTGGTAGGTTTTATGATGGACTGCATGTGTTGCTCTGTTTGCTTAAGTGACTCTTCCCAGTCTCACCTGTGTTTATTCCTTGGTTTGCGCGTGTGTTCGTTCCCTCAGCGTCTGGGGACCAGACGGCTCACATCTGGCGCTACATGGTGCAGCTGCCCGTCATCCCTCCCGTAGCAGACATCAGCGTGAGTGTCATCCCCACGTCTTCCCGGGCCCCGGCCCCTCATCCATCCCCGTGTCACCGCCCCCCTAGCGGGAAACCCTTGACAGGTGCACATTCACTGGCGCCGTACGCCGCTAACTGGCTAACTCGCTCCCGCGCAGGCTCAGTGCGATGACGAGCTGGACTTCTCGGACAAGGAGGAGGCGGATGGCGACGCGGAGGCTCAGTGCTCCGAGGTGCCCACCATCCGCGTGGCCACCACCACGCTGAAGAGCCACCAGGGCGTGGTCATCGCCGCAGACTGGCTGGTGGGAGGCAAGCAGGTGGTCACTGCGTCCTGGGACCGGGCCGCCAACCTGTACGAGGTGGAGACCTCCGAGCTGGTCCACACGCTGACAGGTAGGACGCACCCTGACGACGGATCTTGTTTGGGATTGGTGTAGGCTGAAGGTTGTTGCGGCAGATAGCACATCCTTTTACTCCTGGAATTTAGTCAAGCGGTGACTGATTCCTAAAAGCATCACTGTTTCTGAGTGATCAGGTGCGTCAGAGTTAGCAAGCTATTATTTCAAAAAAATACTTATTATGCATATTTAATTCTTGATGATGTTTTCATGTATCTGATTAATCGTATACTTGAAGTTGTAATCGTGGTCAGGAGGAATGTTACAGTTCCTCTCACCTTCATACTCGTCACAGCCCAGGATGTCAAACTCATTTTCACGAAGACCCGCATGTTCAGTTCTTCAATTGTGTGTGTGCGTGTGTGTGTGTACAGGCCATGACCAGGAGCTGACCCACTGCTGCACCCACCCTAGCCAGCGTCTGGTGGTCACCTCGTCCAGAGACACCACCTTCCGGCTGTGGGACTTCAGAGACCCCTCCATCCACTCTGTCAACGTGTTCCAGGGACACACAGAGTGAGTCACATCCACCCTCCCTCTGAGATCAAACGGTGCCTGTAAGCTTTATGCTGCTTAACATCATAACTGAATTATCTATGTACAGTCATGTGGAAAGGCACACCCCCAGGAAAATTATAATTATGTTTATAAATTATTATGTTTTATACATTTATGTGGAGGGAAGTAAGAAACTCTTTAAACATGATACAGTTTAAGCAGTACTGTAAAGAAGATTGCAGGGCAAAATCCTCCCAGTCAATGAAATTAGTTACAGGAAATGGGGACATTAAGTTATCTAAGTCACATGGGGGACCAAACCAGCTATTGAATGTGTAGAATAAATTATATCAAAGTAAAATGTTTCAGTGTAAATTAGGTTACCTATTTCTGTCAATAGTGCTGAAATTGCTTTTCACATATTTCTATGTCCTATGTCTGTATTTACTTTTTTACATGACAGTAGTTAAATTACCACATTATTAGCAATTAGTAGTGTTTGAAAGGTTGGAGTCGATTCGTCCACAAGGTGGCACTGCAGCATCTTATTTCACCCAGATAGCCATCAATACATCATCACTCTGAAATACTTTTCAACAATTTTCAGTGTTTTTATGTTGTGTTTTTTTTAAGAAAAAAAAAGCATGTCACATTAATTTCCCAGGCCCTGACTGGCTTAAGCCAAATCCTCCTTGCCTTTTCTACGGTTTATTATTGAGCACTTCTTCACCACTTTGTCGACTAAGACTCGCTTGCGCTCTTCCTTCAGCTTTCTCCATTTATCACTCCGTTTCCCTGTTAATCCCTCACTCATCCCTCGCTCTGTGTAATTTGGCCCCTTCGTTCTCCTGCTGTTAAAGGCTCAATTTGAAACGCTCATTTGAGAACGTGGACTGTCAGCTCCCTTCAGCCCCCAGCCCACACCCCCCTCTGCCCTCCCCTCCTCTGTCTGTCAAGCCATTTGAATGCGACTCCTCTGCTCAGTCTGGTTAATGCAGAGTGGTGTAGTGGAGGCAGGCTGCGTCTGGCAGCCTTTGATTGCCGGGGATTACATGATGCTCATTACGTTACACCCCAACATGTATAATTCCTACAGATCCCCACTTTCATTCTCCCTCATAGACAATCACTGTAATGAGATTAGCACCCAGCTAGCAAGGCACTGGGTTTCTCTATGCTGAAAACGTGCACGCGCTTGCGTGCTTAAGACAATTACGTCCTTCCTTTCTCTATGTTCACCGCATCTCAATCAAATCAACTGATCTCTTCCTCTTTGTAGTTATTTTGATTTTTTTGCCTAACCTATTCACACGGCAGTCGGCGCACCACCACATAAATATCATCCTGCCGAGAGGATGGTTTAAATGAAAAACATAGCCGTGTATAACTTGAAGCTTGAGTACAAATGTTTGACCGGAGTGACGGTCGACCCTTTTGATTCCAAGTGGTCGATCTGTAGCGTGGCTCGTTTGACTTCTGTGACTCAGTCCCTCGAAACCCAGAGCAGTAATGAAGAGTGGGAAGAGGTTTAACAAACTCTGAGGTAATCATGAATGACTTATTTGAGATGGCGTTGTGAGGGTGCGCGGGACTCTGCCGTGCGCGGGGCTCTGCCGTGCACTGTGCTCTGCCGTGCGCGGGACAGCTGTTAGTCTTAATGAGCATCAGTCACTGCGGAGTATGTGTGCTGATTAAGGCCCTCTCAGGGAGTCCAGTGTGTGTGTCTGTCAGCTGGAGGCAGACACTCCACTGCCCTGCGCCCAACAAGATGAATGAGGCCCCCACACAGCCTGGCAGGGGCTGCAGGGAGGCATCCCTGTGAAGAGACACACACGTCCTCATGTCCACCGGCTCCGGACCTCACACACACACACACACACACACACGTCCTCATGTCCCCTGGCCCCGGACCTCACACACACACACACGTCCTCATGTCCCCTGGCCCCGGACCTCACACACACACACACACACACACACACACACGTCCTCATGTCCCCTGGCCCCAGACCTCACACACACACACACACACACACACACACACACACACACACACACACACACACACACACACACACAGATGTCACATGGAGCCTGAGTTATGAGCTAGTGATTGACACCACAGAGGGCCTCCCCTCAGGGAGCTCCTGTCTCATATGGCAACAGCAGGGTCCGAAACTCAGCAATCTGTTCCAGAACAGAGCAATATGGGACCCACAGAAACGCCCGATTAGTTGAACTGTTTGACTCTGGATTGGTCATATTACTTCTATACAGTAATACAGTATACCAGGCCTCTCATTTGGACACAGATGGGATGTTCTGAACCACTAAACTGAATCATTCCTTTAACCAGAAGTTAGATTTTGTTAATCTGTGATTCGTTTAGTATCACATCCATCTCATGATGGGACTGTATTATTTAATTTAATAGCAGTGAGTTTGCTGTTGGTAACAGAACACATGAAAATGCGTGTAAAATGTACTAACAATCGTGCATCGGAGGACACATCTCGATCTCTGACTCCAAACACTACTGGAGTGAAACATAAAGCATAGTACAAACTACTTGAAAACAAAACAAGTAATGTCATTGTATTGTTGATCTTTTCTAACCTCTTATCATTAATGTAATCTTGAGGAATAATTTAAAACATCATTATAACTGGGTAACAGATTTTCTTTCAAATTTTTTGTTAATGATAATTATTCTGGAAATTATGAAAGTTGACAACTGTTAAGCATTTGTGATGAACGATTTCTGACTCCGACGTCACCCACAGCTTATATCTGCATGACACCGGCCCCTTTTCAGAAGATCATAGACATGCAGTGTATCATAAATTGTGACTGACAGATTTACAGATAATGAGTCGTTATTTACGATGTGCAGGGATTTTGTAGATCAGTCATTCAGCAGTCGCCTGCAGCCGTTTTGATTCCCTCGACACAGCCGTTCTGTTGTGCAATAATAATTCACTCGAAATAAGCGCTCGAGTGCACTCAGTTCCCTGCAAAGATGTGTTAAAAAAAAAAGAACAGGTCGTTCTTGAACTGCACACCACTAATTGAGAGCCGCGTACGATGCTAAATTGGCGCCGTAGCCTGACAAGAAAAGGAGAAGGTAATGTTATTGATAAGGCGTTCTCTTGACGGGGCACCGTGCCGTGTAATGACGCAACAATGGCTCCTATCGGGGGGGGGGTGGTGTAAAGGGTTTAATAGGGGAATGGAGCCTTGGGGAAAGACTGGCTCATTTGTAGTGTCTTCAGACGCAATTAGAACTAATGCGCAGTGACAGGGTGTGGTGGCAGTCAAAAGCACAGCACATTCAGCCTCTCAGACCGCCTCTCCTGACGATCGTGCTGCATCCAAAATGGCGACCTACTCCCCATTACCAACGGTGCACTATTAACCAGGGCCTGTGGTTCTCTGGTCAGACGTAGTTCACTATGCATGGAATAGAGAGCCATTTGGGATGCATGAAATCTATGTGAGCTAACAAGTTGAGTGCAGATGAGAAGTGGCAGCGGACTTGCTTTACAAGCGGGATGCCATGTCGCGTTTGTCTCTGTCACTTCTGTTTTTAGGCATTTGAGTGCAGACGTGTGTGCGTGTCTGTGCGTGCGCGCGCGTGTCTGTGCGTGCGTGATGATTTTTTTGTCACTGTGATTGTCTTCCTGAATTGTAAGCATAAACTCCTGGAAATATATAATCGCTTCTATTCTTCAAAATGTTAGAACCTTCCATCAGTTCAATATGCATCGAAACGGGGAAGAAATGTTACATCAAAATTTCACTCACACAATAAATAAATTACACAAAATGGTTTGCGCATTAAAAGTATCTACAGATGCAGAAATACGCACCAGTCCAATGTTTCAGGGAATAATTGAACTTATCAATAGACAAGTAACTGATGTCAAAGTATGATCTAAGATATGGCAGTGGTTAACTAAACCTCCTCCCTCTTCCTAATGAGTGTTGACCCTATAGGACCAATAATTCCTTTCATCTACAATCTCTTCCAGTTCCCTATACATACGCTACGCAGCGACCCTGCCAAAGCTTTTGCTGAGGCCCCCTTACCGGTCCTAGTGAAAAGTAGTGCACTACATTGAAGACAGGGCGTCATTTGGGACACGCACTTAGATTAAACCCTTTGTGTGCCTCCACCCCCGGCGGTCATATTAAGTACAGTTTCACACGGCCCCGCATCTTTAATATGGCAGAGTTTAGCCCTGTTAATTAAAGCCTAATATAACGTCCATTAGAATTAGGGATGGCTAGGAGCCGGCCAGTGACTGGGGCTAGGCTGGCGCTGCATGGGGCTCTACTGTTGCTAATCTTAATCAGAACGAACAGAGCGCCAAATTGATTCCTCCCGGTGCCTTCAGTGGAAGGAGTCCCCCTTAAAGAGGAGGACTCGGAGAGAGCAGCAGGGAGAGTGAGAGAGTGGGGGGGGGG